>CAMXCT020006554.1:0-128693 GCA_947184155.2 Cladocopium goreaui | reverse complement strand
TTGACTTCGAAATGTGCTTCGCGCCACAACGCCGTGCACTTTTTCGACATCTCAACTTCCAAAAGTGGTCCGAACCTGCTGTGTTTTGTACATTTTGACTTGGAAATGTGCTTCGCGCCATAACGCCGTGCACTTTTTCGACATCTCAACTTCCAAAAGTGGTCCGAGAATGGTGTGTTTTGTACATTTTGACTTGGAAATGTGCTTCGCGCCACAACGACGTGCAACTTTTCATCTCTCATCTGTCCAGCTGGCTCCGCACCCGCCGCTTTAGCGAGCCTACTTTTCGACCCTCCGGAGCCCCAAATCATTGGAAAAACACAGTGTTTCGCGACTTTCCTACCTTTTCGCGCATCTGCATCTTCTGTCCTCTTACTCTTTCTCTTCTGATCTTCTCTCTTCTAATCTTTCTCTTCTCTCTGCCTCTGCCCTACTCTGCTTTTCATCTGTCCATATTGTCGGAAGTTTGACTTCTAAACTTCCTTCGATTATAACTTATATAAAATATACTATATAACTTATATATAACTGATATATATATATATGAAAAACATGTGCTTAACAAAGCTCTTTAACATTGTCTATCTATATGGTCATTTCATGTTCAAACCCCTGGCCTCTGGCGCTGTCCGTGGCCAGCCGCTGATCACCGAGGCGGTCACATCAAAGGAGGCCTCGTGACTCGTGGCGGAACAGCACGGCTGATGTTTGAGGAACTCCCAAAAAAATCGGTTGATTGATGATTGATAATAGTTGATTATTGGTGATTGATGTTGATGATGTTGTTGATGATGATGATGCTGATAAGATCTCAAAGCAAAACCAAAATGGAAAAGATTGAACAAAAATGAAATTACTTTACTTCGTGTGATCCCCACCATGACATTTATACATGTTCTTACTGGCACATCTTCTGGCATTCTATCTGACATATCTTGTGACATTCTATTTGGCATTCTATCTGGCATATCTTCTGGCATATCTTCTGGCATTCTATCTGGCAAATCTTCTGGCATTCTATCTGGCATATCTTCTGGCATTCTATCTGACATATCTTCTGACATTCTATTTGGCATTCTATCTGGCATATCTCCTGGCATATATTCTGACATATCTTCTGGCATTCTATCTGGCATTCTATCTGGCATATATTCTGACATATCTTCTGGCATATCTATCTGGCATATCTTCTGGCATATTTTCTGGCATTCTACCTGGCAAATCTTCTGGCACTCTATCTGACATTTTATCTTCCTACATGAGGTCCGGCAGGGAACACTTGGCGTGGATGGTCGCGGTTGAGGTCCGGCAGGGAACACTGGGCGTGGCTGGTCGTGGTTGAGGTCCGGCAGGGAACACTGGGCGTGGATGGCCGTGGTTGAGGTCCGGCAGGGAACACTGGGCGTGGATGGTCGTGGTTGAGGTCCGGCAGCGAACACTGTGGATCGCGAGTCGCAGTTGAGCAGGAGGACGAGGAGGACAACGAGACGAGGAGGACAACGAGAGGAGGAGGACGACGAGAGGAGGAGGACGACGAGAGGAGGAGGAGAGGAGGAGGAGCAGGCAACTTAGATAAAATCTAACAACCCTCACCTGGCAGGTGGGGAATGATTCCCAAATACAAAGCTTACAAGTTGAGAGAGAATGGAGAGAAACCTCTTGCCATGCTGCGGGGTCCCAACCGATAGGCTACCAAGCGTCCATGAGCCCATGCCCGCCATGCCCGCCATGCCCGCCATGCCCCTGCCTGTTTCTCAGCACCCACTGGGTACAACACTGCCAGGAAGGGCAGTAGAAACATGGCATCAAAAATGTATCAACTAAGCATGGACACTTCAACTATGCTTGAGCTGCTTTCTTGCACCTGGAGCACAAGTGCTTACCTGAAGGTTGATATCGGTTGATATCGGTTGATATCATGGACTACTCTCCTCATTACTTGACATACTCCAAAAGGCTACATGAATCCACGAGATCATGGCTGAATCTAGTGAAAAGTGCATGGCTGTTGTCTGCTGAGTTGCACATGAAAAAATCTGAAGTGACCCCAGTGATATCTGAACACCGTAAAGAGGACTACAGTATCTTGTTTGGCTTTCTATATTTCTTCCCAGCAGCTGCAGCCGGGTTTGGACGCAGGAGAGAGACCTCTGAAACATTGTAGCGTCCACATCTGAAGTTTGTAATATTTGCCTGCCATTGTTCAATTTGATCTTCATGCAGCTTGCGTTTGCTTGAGGATGCCTGTTCAATGAATGATTGTGCTTTTTGATGTGACACACGGTGGCCATGAAAATTGGTAGCACAGGCAAGCAGCACCAAAGTCCTCATACACACAACAAATTCATATGAAACAGAACGGTTGCAGCTTCCTCCATGTCAACATGATCATTCAACTTCAAGCCGACAGATGCTAGAAAACAATTCAACAAAGGTTTCAGGATTCGTGGTTTTATCTCTTCGGCCCAGAGAGATTGCAAAAAAGTGGCCCTGAAATTGAAAATATATGTGTGAATCGTGAACGACCATTGGAGCTCCCTCTCAATGCTAGACTCTGCCATGATTGAACAATAGGGATGGTGCAAGTGTGACTAAAACCTGCACCTCCAGCAACGGCCCATGGATGATTCGCGCCAACCCAATTGGTTTCCACTGTTTGACCGCTTGCATTGAACGGCATACCAAATGTCCCAAGCTTTGCTGGGGTTGTTGACTACTCCTTTCCCGAGCCACGGCTCAGATTTCTTTCGCCAATTCCCCTAGTTTCATATCACGTCGGTGTTGCATGAACTGCGTGACTGTTTCATATCACGTCGGTGTTGCATGAACTGCGTGAGTCGTATCTTTCCCAGGGTCCCACATATGGTCCCCCATATGGTCCCCCCATGGTCCCTGGAAGAAGCATCATGACAAATGCTTCTGGTGGAAAATATTACCCTACGAGGGGGTGCCATTTCGAGAAGGTGCCCTCCCCGAGTTTTCACGGAGGCTGCTCACATGGTCTGCATCCGTATTGCCTTCGCGAGGTGCTTTCTAAGCCGAAGGGACCTTGCGAGCCTGTGGTTTCAGTGCCGCGCACACGAATCGCCTTCTCGGCCAACCAGTTCCTTCCCATGCAGCGCCTTTTTTTTGAAGAAAAGTAGATCATCTGGGAGATGTGAATGCAACGCCAAGTAACCCAAGATCAACTTGGGCAAGGGGCCCCAGCGACCCATATTGGCGGGCACAGGCTTGGCAGAAATTCAGCTACGAAGCATCATCCCTGGTCGCTGTGAACCTTCCGCGAGTGCGCCATGAGGAGGACGATGGCAAATACAAGTGGTTGCAGTGGTTGCCAGTCAGACACTCCTCTTGTTCTCTATAGCAAGAGTGACTGCACCCCTTACCTGCCTTGTGACTTTGTCAAAGCTTTGTAGGGATAGGTACGATGTTCCAGCATGCACTAGCACTATTCTCTGCAGAGTGCCAGCTCTGTCTGAGGGTTTTCCATTACTGTGCAACACATATGCCAGGGAAGACATATGTCCATTGCTTCTGCTCCTTTCACGACCAAGGTAAAACAAAATTGCGTCAGGGCTTGAATCAAGAGATCCTTCCAGCTTCATCTCAGGTTACCATTCCTTCCCGGCGGACATGTAGACTTCGGTGGCTCTATGAGATCGTACAAGCTGCAAACTGGTCATACCGATGTATCATTCTGCACTTAAGCCTTTACGTTTGCGAAAAGAAATGGCCAAGTTAGCGACAAGCACCAAGTTTACGCAGTTAGCCGTGAGCGCTCGCGCCGACAAACCACAAGCTGGTGAAATGAAACAATACTGCTGCAATGAGGAACCCCTACCAGGTTAACCAGGGGGCAATTGGTTAGAGTATTGACGTGACCCACCGGCGGATGTTAGGGGGCACATCATTGTACTATCATCTAGCATCTTTGGTACCACTATTAATTCTTGTTCCTGAGAGTGCTTCGCTGTTAGCCTGGAATGTCTAGAACTTGACTTCAGCCGAGAATGCAAAAAGCGCAAAGAGTCTAACTTTCACTTTCCAATTCTCTTGAGATCTGCAAAAATGATGGCTGTTCAAAACTGCTTTGGAGATCAGAACTTTGTATTACTCGTGATTGGTGTCGGATCAGAGCGACTGTAGTCCAAATCCACTCACTTTGACTCTGCCTTGGCAGCCTTGCCTGTATGAGAAATCATGCCATTGCAGGTGCGGGCAACTTGTGAGAACACAAACCGAATCTCAAGCAAGATGAGTTAAAGCAGTATCTCAAATGCCGGACAATCATTCCAGATCATCTGCAAGAGATTTGACAACCTTGCTACGCGTCTCAAAATCTAGCTGGAATATCCCTTTGGAAATGTTTTTTTCTGCAAATACCTTGGTGTTGCCTTCATCCAGAAGCCTTCTCATAGCAATCCGCACAATCCTGTCCTGAACCTCAAGCTCCTTGGGACTTCTGCTTTGGAGATAAGAACTTTGCACTGCTGGTGACTGCTGTCGGCTCAGAATCACTCTATTCCAAATCCACTCACTTTGACTCAGCCTTGGCAGCTGACCTACATGAGAAATCATTAGGCATCTTCTCCAGCCACGCTGGTGCCATTGCAGGTGCGGGCCACTTGTGAGAGCACAAACCAAATCTCAAGCAAGATGAGTTAAAGCAGTATCTCAAATGACGGCCAATCCTGCCCGATCATCTGCAAGAAATTTGACAACCTTGCTAAGCTTCTCACAGTGTGCAAGGAGATTTTGCCTTACGATTGCCTTTTTAGGCAAATGCGTTGGTGTCACCTTCATCTAGATTTTCTTGTCATCGCAGTCCGCACAAAGCTGTCCTGAACCTCAAGCTCCTTAGGCCTGAGGACTTCTGCTTTGGAGGGAAAAACTTTGTATCACTGGTGATTGGTGTCGAGTCAGAATCACTCTATTCCAAATCCACTCACTTTGACTCAGCTTTGGCAGCAGACCTACATGAGAAATCATTAGGCATCTTTTCCAGCCACGCTGGTGCGAATGCAGGTGCGGGCCACTTGTCAGAACATAAATCGAATCTCCAGCTAGATGACTGAAAGCAGTACAGGAAATGTCGACAAAACTTGGCTGGTGCCAAGAAAAGTGACAAAATTGCAAAGCTTCTCAAAATCTAGCTGGAATATTCGTTTGGAAATGTCTTTTTCTGCAAATTTCTTGGTGTTGCCTTCATCCAGAAACCTTTTTCATAGCAATCGGCAAAACCTGTCCTGAACCTCAAGCTCCTTAGGCCTGAGGACTTCTGCTTTGGAGGGAAAAACTTTATATCACTGCTTTGACTCAGCTTTGGCAGCAGACCTACATGAGAAATCATTAGGCATCTTTTCCAGCCACGCTGGTGCCATTGCAGGTGCGGGCCACTTGTGAGAACACAAACCGAATCTCCAGCAAGATGACTTGAAGCAGTATCTATCGGCAAAACTTCACTACACTCGTAATCCTCTGCAAGGAAGGTGACAACGTTGCTAAGCTGCTCAAAGTCTGCAAGGATATTTTGTTTTGCAAGTTGTTTTTTTGGTGCAAATGTGTTGCTGTTGCCTTCATTCAGAAACCTTCTCATAGCAATCGGCAACAACCTGTCCTGAACCTCAAGCTCCTTAGGACTTCTGCTTTAGAGATAAGAACTTTGCACTGCTGGTGATTGCTGTCGAGTCAGAATCACTCTATTCCAAATCCACTCACTTTGACTCAGCCTTGGCGGCTGATCTACCTGAGAAATCATTTCGCATCTTCTTCAGCCACGTTGGTGCTATTACAAGTGCAGGCCACTTGTGAGGACACAAACCGAATCTCCAGCAAAATGACTTAAAGCAGTTTCTCAAATAAGAGCAAAACTTGACCCTCGTCTGCCAGAAAGGTGACAACCTTACTACGCTTCTCAAAATCTAGCTGGAATATTCGTTTGGAAATGTGTTTTTCTGCAAATACCTTGGTGTTGCCTTCATCCAGAAAGCCTTTTCATAGCAATCGGCAACAACCTGTCCTGAACCTCAAGCTCCTTAGGACTTCTGCTTTGGAGATAAAAACTTTCTATCAGTGGTGATTGCTGTCGAGGCAGAATCACTCTATTCCAAATCCACTCACTTTGACTCAGCCTTGACAGCAGACCTACATGAGAAATCATCACGCATCTTCTCCAGCCACGCTGGTGCGATTGCTGACGCGCCATTTCTGAGAACACGAACCAAATCTGCAGCAAGGTGACATAAAGCAGTATCTATCGGTAAAATTTCACTACACTCGTAATCCTCTGCAAGGAAGGTGACGACATTGCTAAGCTGCTCAAAGTCTGCAAGGATATTTTGCTTTGCAAGTTGTTTTTTTGGTGCAAATGTGTTGCTGTTGCCTTCATGCAGAAACCTTCTCATAGCATTCGGCAAAAACCTGTCGTGAACCTCAAAGGACTTCTGCTTTTTCTTGTCATCTCAGTCCGCACAAACCTGTCCTGGACCTCAAGCTCCTTAGGACTTCTGCTTTGGAGGGAAAAACTTTGTATCACTGGTGATTGGTGTCGAGTCAGAATCACTCTATTCCAAATCCACTCACTTTGACTCAGCTTTGGCAGCAGACCTACATGAGAAATCATTAGGCATCTTTTCCAGCCACGCTGGTGCGAATGCAGGTGCGGGCCACTTGTCAGAACATAAATCGAATCTCCAGCAAGATGACTGAAAGCAGTACAGGAAATGTCGACAAAACTTGGCTGGTGCCAAGAAAAGTGACAAAATTGCAAAGCTTCTCAAAATCTAGCTGGAATATTCCTCTGGCAATGTTTCTTTCTGCAACTACGTTGCTGCTGCCATCATCCAGAGATTTTTTCATAGCAATATGCAAAAATCTGTCCTGAACCTCAAGCTCCTTAGGCCTGAGGACTTCTGCTTTGGAGGGAAAAACTTTGTATCACTGGTGATTGGTGTCGAGTCAGAATCACTCTATTTCAAATCCACTCACTTTGACTCAACTTTGGCAGCAGACCTACATGAGAAATCATTAGGCATCTTCTCCAGCCACGCTGGTGCCATTGCAGGTGCGGGCCACTTGTGAGAGCACAGACCGAATCTCAAGCAAGATGAGTTAACGCAGTATCTCAAATGACGGCCAATCCTGCCCGATCATCTGCAAGAAATTTGACAACCTTGCTAAGCTTCTCACAGTGTGCAAGGATAGTTTGCCTTGCGATTGCCTTTTGAGGCAAATGCCTTGGTGTTGCCTTTATCCAGAAGCCTTCTCATAGCAATCCGCACAATCCTGTCCTGAACCTCAAGCTCCTTAGGACTTCTGCTTTGGAGATAAGAACTTTACATCACCCCCTATTGCAAGGCCACTCACTTTGACTCAGCCTTGGCGGCTGACCTACCTGAGAAATCATTTCGCATCTTCTCCAGCCACGTTGGTGCTATTACAATTTCAGGCCACTTGTGAGGACACAAACCGAATCTCCAGCAAAATGACTTAAAGCAGTTTCTCAAATGAGAGCAAAACTTGACCCTCGTCTGCCAGAAAGGTGACAACCTTACTACGCTTCTCAAAATCTAGCTGGAATATTTGTTTGGAAATGTTTTTTTCTGCAAATACCTTGGTGTTGCCTTCATCCAGAAGCCTTCTCATAGCAATCCGCACAATCCTGTCCTGAACCTCAAGCT
The DNA here is from genome assembly GCA_947184155.2 of Cladocopium goreaui. NCBI lineage: Eukaryota > Dinophyceae > Suessiales > Symbiodiniaceae > Cladocopium > Cladocopium goreaui. The sequence continues at coordinate 121,014 of CAMXCT020006554.1, read as the reverse complement.
CCTTAGGACTTCTGCTTTGGAGATAAGAACTTTGCACTGCTGGTGATTGGTGCGGAGTCAGAATCACTCTATTCCAAATCCACTCACTTTGACTCAGCCTTGGCAGCAGACCTACATGAGAAATCATTAGGCATCTTCTCCAGCCACGCTGGTGCGAATGCAGGTGCGGGCCACTTGTGAGAGCACAAACCGAATCTCAAGCAAGATGAGTTAAAGCAGTATCTCAGATGACGGCCAATCCTGCCCGATCATCTGCAAGAGATTTGACAACCTTGCTAAGCTTCTCACAGTGTGCAAGGATAGTTTGCCTTGCGATTGCCTTTTTAGGCAAATGCGTTGGTGTTGTCTTCATCCAGAAACCTTCTCATGGCAATCCGCACAATCCTGTCCTGAACCTCAAGCTCCTTAGGACTTCTGCTTTGGAGACAAGAACTTCGCACTGCTGGTGATTGCTGTCGACTCAGAATCACTCTATTCCAAATCTACTCACTTTGACTCAGCCTTGGCAGCTGACCTACATGAGAAATCATTAGGCATCTTCTCCAGCCACGCTGGTGCGAATGCAGGTGCGGGCCACTTGTGAGAGCACAAACCAAATCTCAAGCAAGATGACTTAAAGCAGTAAATTCTAGTTCTTGCCAGATCAGATATTTTGCCTTGTGATTGCCTTTTTAGCCAAATGCGTTGGTGTCACTTTCATCTAGATTGTCTTGTCATCGCAGTCCGCACAAACCTGTCCTGGACCTCAAGCTCCTTCGGACTTCTGCTTTCGAGATAAGAATTTTGTGTTACTGGCGACTGGTGTTGAGTCAGAGTGACCCTATTGCAAATCCACTCACTTTGCCTCGGCCTTGACAGCAGACCTGCATGAGAAATTATTTCGCATCTTCTCCAGCCACGTTGGTGCTATGACAAGTGCAGGCCACTTGTGAGGACACAAACCGAATCTCCAGCAAAATGACTTAAAGCAGTTTCTCAAACGAGAGCAAAACTTGACCCTCGTCTGCCAGAAAGGTGACAACCTTGCGACGCTTCTCAAAGTCTGCCAGAATATTTTGCTTTGCAATTGTTTTTAATGCAAATGCGTTGGTCTTGCTTTAATCCAGAACCCTTTTCATAGCAATCGGCAAAAACCTGTGATGCAGCAGAGTATCCATTGCAAAGCCACCATTTAGGACAAAACCAATGGTGGCAAACCATGAAAATCATCAAAACTATCTGCTGGTAGGATACACGGTGTAAACCTTCGGAATGAATGCAACTTCTGCAAAGACCATTCTATCCAAAGCAAGACTTGAGTTGGTACGCAATCATCCTGCATGACTCACTTTGTTGGCAAAATTGTGCCTTCAATTGGTTTCATCGTTCAGTAAGAAAGGCATCGTTAGACATCAGACTCATCAGACAAGTGCTTCCGACAAGAGGGAGTTGACCCTGAAAGTCCGACTGATGGCACTCCAAATTTCCTACCTAGGATTGATGTCACTAAGAAAAAATCTGCAATTTGAAGGTTTATAAAGGCAGCATGCCATGAACGCAATCCTGATGCGTGCGAATTCAGCTGCAACTTCTCCATCAGCAACTTTCGCATTCCCCTTAGGAATCCTCTTTGGAATTCCTTTGGGAGTCGATCTCCGAGTGGTTCAATTTGCTGCCTAGTGAAGTACCCCACTGGTGAGAGTTGACTGTACCATTGGAATCTCTAGATGAGTCTCGAAGTCGTTCCAATATTGGCTCATAAAAAAAATGTCTTGGTTGGGAGTCGGGGCATCTTCCAAGGAGTAAGAAAAAAACAATTGAGTATTTGAGAACTGAGGACCCTTTGAAATGGAATGGAAGGACAACTGGCTGCATATTCCATGCATGTGAGCTCGTCGAACTCAACCAACAGATTCTCTTCTTTGGGCCAACAACAGCGCAGGAAAAGAACAAAAAAAATCAATATATATATATACAATATACAAAGATGGTGTCGAAGAATCACGAAGCTGTGACAAACTCAAAACGAACATTCGTTTTCTGCAACACATTTCTCCAGGGTTTTCTTTCCCTGTAAAAGGTATAGGTCTGTCATTTCAGGAAAGCATAGACGGCTGCCGTTTTTTGGATTTAAAAAATATAATATAAAATCACATCTTCAAGCCGCTGCAACCAATGTCAAGTGGAGCTGTGGAGGGAAGGGGGTCGCTTGCGCCGACATTTTTGGTTCACTTGCGCCGACATCAGGGTTAAGGGGGGTGATGCTGCCAATTTGCACAACCTGTGTTTTTATGCTGCCGGAAATATTCAGAAATTGATTATATTTCCGCAATCTTGCTGACCATGCCGGGCACAAAATAAATCAGGTGGTTTCCAACACTCGAGTAAATCCACTAAATTTCCCGTAGAGACGTGGAATCACAAATTGTTTGTCCTTTGAAAAATAACTGGGGGTTGAGTTGTCGGTCCCCTGTGCTGAAGCAGTAGCAGTACCTGTTGCAACTGAGTTTGTCTTCGGTTCTTATTGTGGACAATTCCTAAAGCAATTTAAGAAAAAAACATAAGCATAAAAACACAATTGCATGGAGTTCCAGAAAACAGAAACATAGAACATATATGTATAAGTATACATACATTCGGTTTTCCTGTTTTTCAAGGATCCAAACCTTTGTGAATAATTCCATAAGCTCAAATCAACCAGACAACCTAAAACTCTAATTTGTTGTTGTTGTTGTTGTTGGTGTTGGTGTTGGTGTTGGTGTTGGTGTTGGTGTTGGTGTTGGTGTTGTTGTTGTTGTTGTTGTTGGTGTTGGTGTTGGTGTTGGTGTTGGTGTTGGTGTTGGTGTTGGTGTTGGTGTTGTTGTTGGTGTTGGTGTTTGTTGTTGGTGTTGGTGTTCTGGTGGTTTTTGTGGTGTTGGTGTGGTGGTGGTGTTTGGTGTGGTGTTGGTGGTGGTGTTGGTGTGGTTTTGTGTTGTTTGGTGTTGTTGTTGGTGTTTGTATGTTGGTTGTTGGTGTTGGTTTGGGGTTTGGTGTTGGTGTTGGTTGTTTGTGGGTGTTGTTGTTGTTGTTGGTGTTGGTGTTGGTTGGTGGTTGTATTGTATGCGTGTTGGGGGCTGTTGTTGTTGTTGTTGTTGTTGGTGTTATGTGTCTGGTGTTGGTGTTGGTGTTGGCTGTAGGTGTTTTGTGTTGTTGTTTTGATTGTGTATGGTGTTTGTGTCTGGTGTTGGTGATTGGTGTTTGGTGTTTGGTGCTTGGTGTTGTGTTGTTATGTTGTTTGTTGTTTGGTGTTGTTGTTGGTGTGGTTGTTGTTGTTGGTTGTTGGTGTTGGTTGTTGGTTGTTGGTTGGTTGGTGTTGGTTGTTGTTGTGGTTGGTGGTTGGTGGTTGGTGTTGTTGGTTGTTGGTTGTTGGTTGGTTTGGTTTGGTTTGGTTGTTGGTTGTTGGTTGTTGGTTGTTGGTTGTTGGTTGTTGGTTGTTGTTGTTGTTGTTGTTGTTTGACGCCTGCAAAAAAAAAAAAACGTGCGTTGTTTTTCGTCAATTCAACAAAACCGAATTGAAGTGTGCATGCGCATATGAAATTTATGTGTACATATGTGTACATGTTTCCTGCCGGAACCAGCGAAAAATGCAATAAACAAACCCCAAACATGTCGGTTTCTGCCAAGGCGAGCTCTGAAAACACCTCAGTAAAGAATTATCATTATTTTCCGAATTTGTGTTGGAGAATCTTTTTTTGGGATTGATTCCAAAAGAGCTGGGCGAAGCTCCAGCATTTGTGTGACAAAAACTGACCACTACCGGACAAAATAATTGATATATATAATATATAATTCATATGATCATATAAGCAATATTTATAGAAATATATGAATTGATATATACATGGCTTTCAATATGGCACTTTTCCGGCAATCGTTTTTTGGGGGCGGGGCAGCTCCAAAACAATGTTTTGGCAGTGTTTGTTGTTTTCTGGGGTGAGCCTCCACATTTTTTGGCAGGCGTTTTGGGCATTTTTTCCTGCGGCCAGCTCCAAAATAATAGTTTGTTCAAAAAAGAGCTTACATGTTTCGTAGTTTTTTCGGCAAATTGTTCAGTAACTATAGTTTTAACAAAAAATGTATGTTTCCCAGTGTTCTCGCCCATTTGTTTCCCAAAGAGACATGAAAACAGAAGAGGTCTATATTTTTGGCAATTAAGAAAACAAGACATTTTTAACATGTCTTTTTCCAGGGCCAGCTCCAAAAAAGCATCACAACAACTCAAGTCTTTCCATTTGTTGCTGCCGATTTTCCCGTGACACGCCCTCCAAAAATATAAGTTTAAAAAAAAAAAAAACTTATGTTATGGTCAAGGTTTTTTTTGCCACCGGTTTTCCCGCGGCCAGCCCTTCAAAAAAATATACGTTTAAAAAAAAAAGAAACCTATATTTTTTCAGTTGTTTTTGCCGCCGATTTTCCAGCGACCAGCCCTCCAAAAATTTAAGTTTTAAAAACATAAAACTTATATGTTTTTTTTTCATTCTTTTTGCCGCCACTTTTCCCGCGACCAGCCCTCCAAAAAATATAAGTTTTAAAAAAAAGTTTTTGTGGCGCCGAATGTACCGCGACCAGCCCTCCAAAAAATATAAGTTTTAAACAAATAAAACTTATATTTTTCAGTTTTTTTGCCACCGATTTTCCCGCGACCAGCCCTCCAAAAAAATATAAGTTAAAAAAAAGAAACTTATATTTTTTCAGTTCTTTTGCCGCCGATTTTCCCGCGGCCAGCCCTGCAAGAAATATAAGTTTTAAAAAAATAAAACATATATATTTTTCAGTTTTTTTTGCCGCCGATTTTCCCGCGACCAGCCCTCCAAAAAACATAAGTTTTAAAAAAATAAAACTTATATTTTGGTCAGGGTTTTTTTTGCCGCCGGTTTTCCGGCGGCCAGCCCTTCAAAAAAATATGTGTTAAAAAAAAAAAAAACTTATGTTTTTTCATTTTTTTTGCTGCCGATTTTCTTGCGACCAGCCCTCCAAAAAAGAATGTTTTAAAACAATAAAACATATATGTTTTCAGTTTTTTTGCCGCCGGTTTTCCCGCGACCAGCCCTCCAAAAAATATATGTTTAAAAAAAAAAAACTTATCTTTTTTCAGTTTTTTTGCCGCCGATTTTCTTGCGACCAGCCTCCAAAAATATAAGTTTTAAAAAATAAAACTTATATTTTGGTCAGGGATTTTTTTGTCGCCGGTTTTCCGGCGGCCAGCCCTTCCAAAAAAATATATGCTTTAAAAAAATAAAACTTATATTTTCTTCAGTTTTTTTGCCGCCGATTTTCCCGCGACCACCCCTCCAAAAAATATAAATTAAATAAACTCTTATTTTGTCAGTTTTTTGGTCGCCGATTTTCGCGCGACCAGCCCTCCAAAAAATATAAGTTTAAAACAAAACAGTTTTTTTGCCGCCGATTTTCCGGAAAAATGCTTGGAAAATCGGCGGCAAAAAAAATGAACAAAATATATGTGTTTTTTTTTGAAACATATATTTTTTTGAAGGGCTGGCCGCCGGAAAATCGGCGGCAAAAAAAACTGAAAGAAATATATTCTATTTTTTTTAACCTATATTTTTCGGAGGGCGTGTCACGGGAAAATCGGCGGCAAAAAAATGAAAAAATATAAGTTTTATGTTTTTAAAACTTAAATTTTTGGAGGGCTGGTCGCTGGAAAGTCGGCGGCAAAAAAATAACAAAATATATGTTTTATTTGTTTTTAACATATATTTTTTTGAAGGGCTGGCCACGGGAAAACCGGCGGCAAAAAAAAACCTGAACAAAATATAAGTTTTATTTTTTTAAAACATAATTTTTTGGAGGGCTGGCCGCCGGAAAACCGGCAGCAAAAAAAAACCTGACCAAAATATAAGTTGTATTTTTTTAAAACTTATATTTTTTGGAGGGCTGGTCGCGGGAAAATTTTCTTCAAAAAAAACAACCAAAATATAAGTTTTATTTTTTAAAACTTATATTTGTTGGAGGGCTGGTCGCGGGAAAATCGGCGGCAAAAAAATGAACAAAATATATGTTTTATTTCTTTTAAACATATATTTTTTTGAAGGGCTGGCCGCCAGAAAATCGGCGGAAAAAAAAAAACTGAAAAAAATAAAAGTTTTATGTTTTTTGAACATATATTTTTTGGAGGCTCCACGGGCTCTACGGGCTCTACGGGCTCCACGGGCTCCAGGGGCTCCACGGGCTCTATGGGCTCTACGGGCTCTAACCAAAATCCAACGCACAAGCGAAAAAAAAGCCAATGTGCAAGCGAACCCCTGCCCCCTCTCAATGCTAGACTCTGCCATGATTGAACAACATGGTGCAAGTGTGACTGAAACCTGCACCTCCAGCAACGGCCCATGGATGCTTCGCGCCAACCCAATTGGTTTCCACTTTTTGACCGCTCGCATTGAATGGCATACCAAATGTCCCAAGCTTTGCTGGGGTTGTTGACTACTCCTTTCCCGAGCCACGGCTCAGATTTCTTTCGCCCCAGTTTCATATCACGTCGGTCTTGCACACAGGTCTGCAACTTCTCCCAAACTTTTGGCATGAACTGCGTGAGCCGTATCTTTCCCATGGTCCCCCTATGAAGCCATGACAAATGCTTCTGGTGGAAAATATTACCCTACGAGGGGGTGCCATTTCGAGAAGGTGCCTTCTCCGAGTTTTCACGGAGGCTGCTTAGCATCCAAAAGGCACAACTTCAGGGCGTACACTTGGCATACACACAATTTTCTTCTTCATCTCTTGTTGCCTGGGCATACACATGGTTTGCATCCGTATTGCCTTCGCGAGGTGCTTTCTAAGCCAAAGGGACCTTGCGAGCCTGTGGTTTCAGTGCCGCGCACACGAATCGCCTTCTCGGCCAACCAGTTCCTTCCCATGTAGCGCCTTTTTTTTGAAGAAAAGTAGATCATCTGGGAGATGTGAATGCAACGCCAAGTAACCCAAGCTCAACTTGGGCAAGGGGCCCCAGCGACCCATATTGGCGGGCACAGGCTTGGCAGAAATTCAGCTACGAAGCATCATCCCTGGTCGCTGTGAACCTTCCGGAGACAGAAGTTGTGCTGGAGCGAGTGCGCCATGAGGAGGACGATGGCAAATACAAGTGGTTGCAGTGGTTGCCAGTCAGACACTCCTCTTGTTCTCTATAGCAAGAGTGATTGCACCCCTTACCTGCCTTGTGACTTTGTCAAAGCTTTGTAGGGATAGGTACGATGTTCCAGCATGCACTAGCACTATTCTCTGCAGAGTGCCAGCTCTGTCTGAGGGTTTTCCATGACTGTGCAACACATATGCCAGGGAAGACATATGTCCATTGCTTCTGCTCCTTTCACGAACAAGGTAAAACAAAATTGCGTCAGGGCTTGAATCAAGAGATCCTTCCAGCTTCATCTCAGGTTACCATTCCTTCCCGGCGGACATGTAGACTTCGGTGGCTCTATGAGATCGTACAAGCTGCAAACTGGTCATACCGATGTATCATTCTGCGTTTAAGCCTTTGTGTTTGCGAAAAGAAATGACCAAGTTAGCGACAAGCACCAAGTTTACGCAGTTAGCTATGAGCGCTCGCGCCGACAAACCACAAGCTGGTGAAATGAAACAATACTGCTGCAATGAGGAACCCCTACCAGGTTAACCAGGGGGCAATTGGTTAGAGTATTGACGTGACCCACCTGCGGATGTTAGGGGGCACATCATTGTACTATCATCTAGCATCTTTGGTACCACTATTAATTCTTGTTCCTGAGAGTGCTTCGCTATTAGCCTGGAATGTCTAGAACTTGACTTCAGCCGAGAATGCAAAAAGCGCAAAGAGTCTAACTTTCACTTTCCAATTCTCTTGAGATCTGGAAAAATGATGGCGGTTCAAAACTGCTTTGGAGATCAGAACTTTGTATTACTCGTGATTGGTGTCGGATCAGAGTGACTGTAGTCCAAATCCACTCACTTTGACTCTGCCTTGGCAGCCTTGCCTGTAATTATGCAGGTGCGGGCAACTTGTGAGAGCACAAACCGAATCTCAAGCAAGATGAGTTAAAGCAGTATCTCAAATGCCGGACAATCATTCCAGATCATCTGCAAGAGATTTGACAACCTTGCTACGCTTCTCGAAATCTAGCTGGAATATGCGTCTGGCATTTTTTTTTCTGCAAATACCTTGGTGTTGCCTTCATCCAGAAGCCTTCTCATAGCAATCCGCACAATCCTGTCCTGAACCTCAAGCTCCTTGGGACTTCTGCTTTGGAGATAAGAAATTTGCACTGCTGGTGATTGCTGTCGAGTCAGAATCACTCTATTCCAAATCCACTCACTTTTACTCAGCCTTGGCAGCAGACCTACATGAGAAATCATTAGGCATCTTCTCCAGCCACACTGGTGCCATTGCAGGTGCGGGCCACTTGTGAGAGCACAAACCGAATCTCAAGCAAGATGAGCTAAAGCAGTATCTCAAATGACGGCCAATCCTGCCCGATCATCTGCAAGAAATTTGACAACCTTGCTAAGCTTCTCACAGTGTGCAAGGAGATTTTGCCTTGCGATTGCCTTTTTAGGCAAATGCGTTGGTGTCACCTTCATCTAGATTTTCTTGTCATCGCAGTCCGCACAAACCTGTCCTGAACCTCAAGCTCCTTAGGCCTGAGGACTTCTGCTTTGGAGGGAAAAAAATTGTATCACTGGTGATTGGTGTCGAGTCAGAATCACTCTATTCCAAATCCACTCACTTTGACTCAGCTTTGGCAGCAGACCTACATGAGAAATCATTAGGCATCTTCTCCAGCCACGCTGGTGCCATTGCAGGTGCGGGCCACTTGTGAGAGCACAAACCAAATCTCAAGCAAGATGAGTTAAAGCAGTATCTCAAATGCCGGACAATCATTCCAGATCATCTGCAAGAGATTTGACAACCTTGCTACGCTTCTCAAAATCTAGGTGGAATATGCGTCTGGCATTTTTTTTTCTGCAAATACCTTGGTGTTGCCTTCATCCAGAAGCCTTCTCATAGCAATCCGCACAATCCTGTCCTGAACCTCAAGCTCCTTGGGACTTCTGCTTTGGAGATAAGAAATTTGCACTGCTGGTGATTGCTGTCGAGTCAGAATCACTCTATTCCAAATCCACTCACTTTGACTCAGCCTTGGCAGCAGACCTACATGAGAAATCATTAGGCATCTTCTCCAGCCACGCTGGTGCCATTGCAGGGCCACTTGTGAGAGCACAAACCGAATCTCAAGCAAGATGAGTTAAAGCAGTACAGGAAATGTCGACAAAACTTGGCTGGTGCCAAGAAAAGTGACAAAATTGCAAAGCTTCTCAAAATCTAGCTGGAATATTCCTTTGGCAATGTTTCTTTCTGCAACTACGTTCCTGCTGCCATCATCCAGAGATTTTTTCATAGCAATATGCAAAAATCTGTCCTGCAGCTCAAAATCCTTAGGACTTCTGCTTTGGAGGGAAAAACTTTGTATCACTGGTGATTGGTGTCGAGTCAGAATCACTCTATTCCAAATCCACTCACTTTGACTCAGCTTTGGCGGCTGACCTACCTGAGAAATCATTTCGCATCTTCTCCAGCCACGTTGGTGCTATTACAAGTGCAGGCCACTTGTGAGGACACAAACCGAATCTCCAGCAAAATGACTTAAAGCAGTTTCTCAAATGAGAGCAAAACTTGACCCTCGTCTGCCAGAAAGGTGACAACCTTACTACGCTTCTCAAAATCTAGCTGGAATATTTGTTTGGAAATGTTTTTTTCTGCAAATACCTTGGTGTTGCCTTCATCCAGAAGCCTTCTCATAGCAATCCGCACAATCCTGTCCTGAACCTCAAGCTCCTTAGGACTTCTGCTTTGGAGATAAGAACTTTGCACTGCTGGTGATTGCTGTCGAGTCAGAATCACTCTATTCCAAATCCACTCACTTTGACTCAGCCTTGGCAGCAGACCTACATGAGAAATCATTAGGCATCTTCTCCAGCCACGCTGGTGCCATTGCAGGGCCACTTGTGAGAGCACAAACCGAATCTCAAGCAAGATGAGTTAAAGCAGTATCTCAAATGACGGCCAATCCTGCCCGATCATCTGCAAGAAATTTGACAACCTTGCTAAGCTTCTCACAGTGTGCAAGGATAGTTTGCCTTGCGATTGCCTTTTTAGGCAAATGCGTTGGTGTTGTCTTCATCCAGAAACCTTCTCATGGCAATCCGCACAATCCTGTCTTCCTTTGGAGACAAGAACTTCGCACTGCTGGTGATTGCTGTCGACTCAGAATCACTCTATTCCAAATCCACTCACTTTGACTCAGCCTTGGCAGCTGACCTACATGAGAAATCATTAGGCATCTTCTCCAGCCACGCTGGTGTGAATGCAGGTGCGGGCCACTTGTGAGAGCACAAACCAAATCTCAAGCAAGATGAGTTAAAGCAGTATCTCAAATGCCGGACAATCATTCCAGATCATCTGCAAGAAATTTGACAACCTTGCTAAGCTTCTCACAGTGTGCAAGGATAGGTTGCCTTGCGATTGCCTTTTTAGGCAAATGCGTTGGTGTCACTTTCATCTAGATTTTCTTGTCATCGCAGTCCGCACAAACCTGTCCTGGACCTCAAGCTCCTTAGGACTTCTGCTTTCGAGATAAGAATTTTGTGTTACTGGCGACTGGTGTTGAGTCAGAGTGACCCTATTGCAAATCCACTCACTTTGCCTCGGCCTTGACAGCAGACCTGCATGAGAAATCATTTCGCATCTTCTCCAGCCACGCTGGTGCGATTGCTGACGCGCCATTTCTGAGAACACGAACCAAATCTCCAGCAAGGTGACATAAAGCAGTATCTATCGGCAAAACTTCACTACACTCGTAATCCTCTGCAAGGAAGGTGACAACATTGCTAAGCTGCTCAAAGTCTGCAAGGATATTTTGCTTTTCAAGTTGTTTTTTTGTGCAAATGTGTTGCTGTTGCCTTCATCCAGAAACCTTCTCATAGCATTCGGCAAAAACCTGTCGTGAACCTCAAAGGACTTCTGCTTTCCGGAGAAACACTTTGTATCACCTCAAGCTCCTTAGGACTTCTGCTTTGGAGATAAGAACTTTGCACTGCTGGTGATTGGTGTCGAATCAGAATCACTCTATTCCAAATCCACTCACTTTGACTCAGCCTTGGCGGCTGACCTACCTGAGAAATCATTTCGCATCTTCTCCAGCCACGTTGGTGCTATGACAAGTGCAGGCAACTTGTGATGACACAAACCGAATCTCCAGCAAAATGACTTAAAGCAGCTTCTTAAATGAGAGCAAAACTTGACCCTCGTCTGCCAGAAAGGTGACAACCTTACTACGCGTCTCAAAATCTAGCTGGAATATCCGTTTGGAAATGTTTTTTCTGCAAATACCTTGGTGTTGCCTTCATCCAGAAGCCTTCTCATAGCAATCCGCACAATCCTGTCCTGAACCTCAAGCTCCTTAGGACTTCTGCTTTAGAGATAAGAACTTTGCACTGCTGGTGATTGCTGTCGAATCAGAATCACTCTATTCCAAATCCACTCACTTTGACTCAGCCTTGGCGGCTGACCTACCTGAGAAATCATTAGGCATCTTCTCCAGCCACGTTGGTGTGATCGCCGCCGGGCCACTTGTGAGAACACAAACCGAATCTCCAGCAAAATGACTTAAAGCGGTTTCTCAAATGAGAGCAAAACTTGACCCTCGTCTGCCAGAAAGGTGACAACCTTACTACGGTTCTCAAAATCTAGCTGGGATATTCGTTTGGAAATGTTTTTTTCTGCAAATACCTTGGTGTTGCCTTCATCCAGAAAGCCTTTTCATAGCAATCGGCAACATCCTGTCCTGAACCTCAAGCTCCTTAGGACTTCTGCTTTGGAGATAAGAACTTTGCACTGCTGGTGATTGCTGTCGAGATGCTGTCGAGTCAGAATCACTCTATTCCAAATCCTGTCACTTTGACTCAGCCTTGGCGGCTGACCTACCTGAGAAATCATTTCGCATCTTCTCCAGCCACGCTGGTGCGATTGCTGACGCGCCATTTCTGAGAACACGAACCAAATCTCCAGCAAGGTGACATAAAGCAGTATCTATCGGTAAAATTTCACTACACTCGTAATCCTCTGCAAGGAAGGTGTCAACATTGCTAAGCTGCTCAAAGTCTGCAAGGATATGTTGCTTTGCAAGTTGTTTTTTTTGTGCAAATGTGTTGCTGTTGCCTTCATCCAGAAACCTTCTCATAGCATTCAGCAAAAACCTGTCGTGAACCTCAAAGGACTTCTGCTTTCCGGAGAAACACTTTGTATCATCTAGATTTTCTTGTCATCTCAGTCCGCACAAACCTGTCCTGGACCTCAAGCTCCTTAGGACTTCTGCTTTGGAGGGAAAAACTTTGTATCACTGGTGATTGGTGTCGAGTCAGAATCACTCTATTCCAAATCCACTCACTTTGACTCAGCTTTGGCAGCAGACCTACATGAGAAATCATTAGGCATCTTTTCCAGCCACGCTGGTGCGAATGCAGGTGCGGGCCACTTGTCAGAACATAAATCGAATCTCCAGCAAGATGACTGAAAGCAGTACAGGAAATGTCGACAAAACTTGGCTGGTGCCTCTCAAAATCTGGCTGGAATATTCCTTTGGCAATGTTTCTTTCTGCAACTAAGTTGCTGCTGCCATGATCCAGAGATTTTTTCATAGCAATATGCAAAAATCTGTCCTGCAGCTCAAAATCCTTGGACTTCTGCTTTGGAGGGAAAAACTTTGTATCACTGGTGATTGGTGTCGAGTCAGAATCACTCTATTCCAAATCCACTCCCTTTGACTCAGCCTTGGCAGCAGACCTACATGAGAAATCATTAGGCATCTTCTCCAGCCACGCTTCTGCCATTGCAGGTGCGGGCCACTTGTGAGAGCACAAACCGAATCTCAAGCAAGATGTTAAAGCAGTATCTCAAATGACGGCCAATCCTGCCCGATCATCTGCAAGAAATTTGACAACCTTGCTAAGCTTCTCACAGTGTGCAAGGATAGTTTGCCTTGCGATTGCCTTTTTAGGCAAATGCGTTGGTGTTGTCTTCATCCAGAAACCTTCTCATGGCAATCCGCACAATCCTGTCCTGAACCTCAAGCTCCTTAGGACGTCTGCTTTAGAGATAAGAACTTTGCACTGCTGGTGATTGCTGTCGAATCAGAATCACTCTATTCCAAATCCACTCACTTTGACTCAGCCTTGGCGGCTGACCTACCTGAGAAATCATTTCGCATCTTCTCCAGCCACGTTGGTGTGATCGCCGCCGGGCCACTTGTGAGGACACAAACCGAATCTCCAGCAAAATGACTTAAAGCAGTTTCTCAAATGAGAGCAAAACTTGACCCTCGTCTGCCAGAAAGGTGACAACCTTACTACGCTTCTCAAAATCTAGCTGGGATATTCGTTTGGAAATGTTTTTTTCTGCAAATACCTTGGTGTTGCCTTCATCCAGAAAGCCTTTTCATAGCAATCGGCAACATCCTGTCCTGAACCTCAAGCTCCTTAGGACTTCTGCTTTGGAGATAAGAACTTTGCACTGCTGGTGATTGCTGTCGAGATGCTGTCGAGTCAGAATCACTCTATTCCAAATCCTGTCACTTTGACTCAGCCTTGGCGGCTGACCTACCTGAGAAATCATTTCGCATCTTCTCCAGCCACGTTGGTGCTATTACAAGTGCAGGCCACTTGTGAGGACACAAACCGAATCTCCAGCAAAATGACTTAAAGCAGCTTCTTAAATGAGAGCAAAACTTGACCCTCGTCTGCCAGAAAGGTGACAACCTTACTACGCGTCTCAAAATCTAGCTGGAATATCCGTTTGGAAATGTTTTTTCTGCAAATACCTTGGTGTTGCCTTCATCCAGAAGCCTTCTCATAGCAATCCGCACAATCCTGTCCTGAACCTCAAGCTCCTTAGGACTTCTGCTTTGGAGATAAGAACTTTGCACTGCTGGTGAGTGCTGTCGAGTCAGAATCACTCTATTCCAAATCCACTCACTTTGACTCAGCCTTGGCAGCAGACCTACATGAGAAATCATTAGGCATCTTCTCCAGCCACGCTGGTGCGAATGCAGGTGCGGGCCACTTGTGAGAGCACAAACCGAATCTCAAGCAAGATGAGTTAAAGCAGTATCTCAAATGCCGGACAATCATTCCAGATCATCTGCAAGAGATTTGACAACCTTGCTAAGCTTCTCACAGTGTGCAAGGATAGTTTGCCTTGCGATTGCCTTTTTAGGCAAATGCGTTGGTGTTGTCTTCATCCAGAAACCTTCTCATGGCAATCCGCACAATCCTGTCCTGAACCTCAAGCTCCTTAGGACTTCTGCTTTGGAGGCAAGAACTTCGCACTGCTGGTGATTGCTGTCGACTCAGAATCACTCTATTCCAAATCCACTCACTTTGACTCAGCCTTGGCAGCTGACCTACATGAGAAATCATTAGGCATCTTCTCCATCCACGCTGGTGCGAATGCAGGTGCGGGCCACTTGTGAGAGCACAAACAAAATCTCAAGCAAGATGACTTAAAGCAGTAAGTTCGAGTTCTTGCCAGATCAGATATTTTGCCTTGTGATTGCCTTTTTAGGCAAATGCGTTGGTGTCACTTTCATCTAGATTTTCTTGTCATCGCAGTCCGCACAAACCTGTCCTGGACCTCAAGCTCCTTAGGACTTCTGCTTTGGAGATAAGAATTTTGTGTTACTGGCGACTGGTGTTGAGTCAGAGTGACCCTATTGCAAATCCACTCACTTTGCCTCGGCCTTGACAGCAGACCTGCATGAGAAATCATTCGCATCTTCTCCAGCCACGTTGGTGCTATGACAAGTGCAGGCAACTTGTGATGACACAAACCGAATCTCCAGCAAAATGACTTAAAGCAGTTTCTCAAACGAGAGCAAAACTTGACCCTCGTCTGCCAGAAAGGTGACAACCTTACGACGCTTCTCAAAGTCTGCCAGAACATTTTGCTTTGCAATTGTTTTTTATGCAAATGCGTTGGTCTTGCTTTAATCCAGAAACCTTTTCATAGCAATCAGCAAAAACCTGTGATGCAGCAGAGTATCCATTGCAAATCCACCATTTAGGACAAAACCAATGGTGGCAAACCATGAAAATCATCAAAACTATCTGCTGGTAGGATACACGGTGTAAACCTTCGGAATGAATGCAACTTCTGCAAAGACCTTTCTATCCAAAGCAAGACTTGAGTTGGTACGCAATCATCCTGCATGACTCACTTTGTTGGCAAAATTGTGCCTTCAATTGGCTTCATCGTTCAGTAAGAAAGGCATCGTTAGACATCAGACTCATCAGACAAGTGCTTCCGACAAGAGGGAGTTGACCCTGAAAGTCCGACTGATGGCACTCCAAATTTCCTACCTAGGATTGATGTCACTAAGAAAAAATCTGCTATTTGAAGGTTTATAAAGGCAGCATGCCATGAACGCAATCCTGATGCGTGCGAATTCAGCTGCAACTTCTCCATCAGCAACTTTCGCAGTCCCCTTAGGAATCCTCTTTGGAATTCCTTTGGGAGTCGATCTCCGAGTGGTTCAATTTGCTGCCTAGTGAAGTACCCCACTGGTGAGAGTTGACTGTACCATTGGAATCTCTAGATGAGTCTCGAAGTCGTTCCAATATTGGCTCATTAAAAAAAATGTCTTGGTTGGGAGTCGGGGCATCTTCCAAGGAGTAAGAAAAAAACAATTGAGTATTTGAGAACTGAGGACCCTTTGAAATGGAATGGAAGGACAACTAGCTGCATATTCCATGGATGTCAGCTCGTCGAACTCAACCAACAAATTCTCTTCTTTGGGCCAACAACAGCGCAGGAAAATAAAAAAATCAATATATATATATATACAATATACAAAGATGGTGTCGAAGAATCACGAAGCTGTGACAAACTCAAAACGAACATTCGTTTTCTGCAACACATTTCTCCAGGTCATCTTTCCCTGTAAAAGGTATAGGTCTGTCATTTCAGGAAAGCATAGACGGCTGCCGTTTTTTGGATTTAAAAAATAAAATATAAAATCAAATCACATCTTCAAGCCGCTGCAACCAATGTCAAGTGGAGCTGTGGAGGGAAGGGGGTCACTTGCGCCGACATTTTTGGTTCACTTGCGCCGACATCAGGGTTAAGGGGGGTGATGCTGCCAATTTGCACAACCTATGTTTTTATGTTGCCGGAAATATTCAGAAATTGATTATATTTCCGCAATCTTGCTGACCATGCCGGGCACAAAATAAATCAGGTGGTTTCCAACACTCGAGTAAATCCACTAAATTTCCCCTAGAGACTTGGAATCACAAATTGTTTGTCCTTTGAAAAATAACTGGGGTTTGAGTTGTCGGTCCCCCTGTGCTGAAGCAGTAGCAGTACCTGTTGCAACTGAGTTTGTTTTCGGTTCTTATTGTGGACAATTCCTAAAGCAATTTAAGAAAAAAACATAAGCAAAAAAAACACAATTGCATGGAGTTCCAGAAAACAAAAACATAGAACATATATGTATAAGTATACATACATTCGGTTTTTCCTGTTTTTCAAGGATCCAAACCTTTGTGAATAGTTCCATAAGCTCAAATCAACCAGACACCCTAAAACGCTAATTTGTTGTTGTTGTTGTTGTTGTTGGTGGTGGTGGTGGTGTTGGTGTTGGTGTTGGTGTTGTTGTTGGTGTTGTTGGTGTTGTTGTTGTTGTTGGTGTTGTCGTTGTCGTTGTCGTTGTCGTTGTCGTTGTCGTTGTCGTTGTCGTTGTCGTTGTCGTTGTCGTTGTCGTTGTCGTTGTCGTTGTTGTTGTTGTTGTTGTTGGTGGTGGTGTTGGTGGTGTTGTTGGTGTTGTTGGTGTTGTTGGTGTTGTTGGTGTTGTTGGTGTTGTTGTTGTTGTTGGTGTTGTTGGTGTTGTTGGTGTTGTTGGTGTTGTTGGTGTTGTTGGTGTTGTTGGTGTTGTTGGTGTTGTTGGTGTTGTCGGTGTCGTTGTCGTTGGTGTTGTCGTTGTCGTTGTCGTTGTCGTTGTCGTTGTCGTTGTCGTTGTCGTTGTCGTTGTCGTTGTCGTTGTCGTTGTCGTTGTCGTTGTCGTTGTTGTTGTTGTTGTTGTTTGTTGACGCCTGCCAAAAAAAAAACGTGCGTTGTTTTTCGTCAATTCAACAAAACCGAATTGAAATGTGCATGCGCATATGAAATTTATGTGTACATATGTGTACATGTTTCCTGCCGGAACCAGCGAAAAATGCAATAAACAAACCCCAAACATGTCGGTTTCTGCCAAGGCGAGCTCTGAAAACACCTCAGTAAAGAATTATCATTGTTTTCCGAATTTGTGTTGGAGAATCTTTTTTGGGATTGATTCCAAAAGAGCTGGGCGAAGCTCCAGCATTTGTGTGACAAAAACTGACCACTACCGGACAAAATAATTGATATAATATATAATTCATATGATCATATAAGCAATATTTATAGAAATATATGAATTGATATATACATGGCTTTCAATATGGCACTTTTTCGGCAATCGTTTTTTGGGGGGCGGGGCAGCTCCAAAACAATGTTTTGGCAGTGTTTGTTGTTTTCTGGGGTGAGCCTCCACATTTTTTGGCAGGCGTTTTGGGCATGTTTTCCTGCGGCCAGCTCCAAAATAATAGCTTGTTCAAAAAAGAGCTTACATGTTTCGTAGTTTTTTCGGCAAATTGTTCAGCAACTATAGTTTTAACAAAAAATGTATGTTTCCAGTGTTCTTGCCCATTTGTTTCCCAAAGAGACATGAAAACAGAAGAGGTCTATATTTTTGGCAATGAAGAAAACAAGACATTTTTAACATGTCTTTTTCCAGGGCCAGCTCCAAAAAAGCATCACAACAACTCAAGTCTTTCCATTTGTTGCCGCCGATTTTCCCGTGACACGCCCTCCAAAAATATAAGTTTAAAAAAAAAACTATATTTTGGTCAGGGTTTTTTTTTGCCGCCGGTTTTCCCGCGGCCAGCCCTTCAAAAATTTAAGTTTTAAAAACATAAAACTTATATGTTTTTTTTTCATTCTTTTTGCCGCCACTTTTCCCGCGACCAGCCCTCCAAAAAATATAAGTTGTAAAAAAAAAATGTGGCGCCGAATGTACCGCGACCAGCCCTCCAAAAAATATAACAAATAAAACTTATATTTTTCAGTTTTTTGCCACCGATTTTCCCGCGACCAGCCCTCCAAAAAAATATAAGTTAAAAAAAAAATGCCGCCGATTTTCCGGAAAAACGTTTGGAAAATCGGCGGCAAAAAAAATGAACAAAATATATGTTTTATTTTTTTTTAACGTATATTTTTTTGAAGGGCTGGCCGCCGGAAAATCGGCGGCAAAAAAAACTGAAAAAATATATGTTCTATTTTTTAAAACCTATATTTTTCGCAGGGCGTGTCACGGGAAAATCGGCGGCAAAAAAAATGACAAAATATAAGTTTTATGTTTTTAAAACTTAAATTTTTGGAGGGCTGGTCGCTGGAAAGTCGGCGGCAAAAAAAATGAACAAAATATATGTTTTATTTTTTAAAAAACATATATTTTTTGAAGGGCTGGCCACGGGAAAACCGGCGGCAAAAAAAAACCTGACCAAAATATAAGTTTTATTTTTTAAAAACATAAATTTTTGGAGGGCTGGCCGCCGGAAAACCGGCGGCAAAAAAAAAAGACCAAAATATAAGTTTTATTTTTTTAAAACTTATATTTTTTGGAGGGCTGGTCGCGGGAAAAAACGCTGCGCAAAAAAAAACTGAAAAAAATAAAAGTTTTATGTTTTTTAAACTGATATTTTTTGGAGGCTCCACGGGCTCTACGGGCTCTACGGGCTCTGCGGGCTCCACGGGCTCCACGGGCTCCACGGGCTCTATGGGCTCTACGGGCTCTAACCAAAATCCAATGCACAAGCGAGAAAAAAGCCAATGTGCAAGCGAACCCCTGCCCCCTCTCAATGCTAGACTCTAACATGATTGAACAACAGGGTGCAAGTGTGACTGAAACCTGCACCTCCAGCAACGGCCCATGGATGATTCGCGCCAACCCAATTGGTTTCCACTTTTTGACCGCTCGCATTGAACGGCATACCAAATGTCCCAAGCTTTGCTGGGGTTGTTGACTACTCCTTTCCCGAGCCACGGCTCAGATTTCTTTCGCCAATTCCCCCAGTTTCATATCACGTCGGTGTTGCACACAGGTCTGTAACTTCTCCCAAACTTTTGGCATGAACTGCGTGAGTCGTATCTTTCCCATGGTCCCCGTATGATCCCCCCATGGTCCCTGGAAGAAGCATCGATTGCCATACTGACGCAAAGCCATGACAAATGCTTCTGGTGGAAAATATTACCCTACGAGGGGGTGCCATTTCGAGAAGGTGCCTTCTCCGAGTTATCACGGAGGCTGCTTAGCATTCAAAAGGCACAACTTCAGGGCATACACATGGTTTGCATCCGTATTGCATTCATGCATTTGCCTTTCTAAGCCGAAGGGACCTTGCGAGCCTGTGGTTTCAATTCCGCGCGCACGAATCGCCTTCTCGGGCCAATCCTGCCCGATCATCTGCAAGAAATTTGACAACCTTGCTAAGCTTCTCACAGTGTGCAACGAGATTTTGCCTTGCGATTGCCTTTTTAGGCAAATGCGTTGGTGTCACCTTCATCTAGATTTTCTTGTCATCGCAGTCCGCACAAACCTGTCCTGGACCTCAAGCTCCTTAGGACTTCTGCTTTGGAGGGAAAAACTTTGTATCACTGGTGATTGGTGTCGAGTCAGAATCACTCTATTCCAAATCCACTCACTTTGACTCAGCCTTGGCAGCAGACCTACATGAGAAATCATTAGGCATCTTCTCCAGCCACGCTGGTGCCATTGCAGGTGCGGGCCACTTGTGAGAGCACAAACCGAATCTCAAGCAAGGTGACATAAAGCAGTATCTATCGGCAAAACTTCACTACACTCGTAATCCTCTGCAAGGAAGGTGACAACATTGCTAAGCTGCTCAAAGTCTGCAAGGATATTTTGCTTTTCAAGTTGTTTTTTTGTGCAAATGTGTTGCTGTTGCCTTCATCCAGAAACCTTCTCATAGCATTCGGCAAAAACCTGTCGAGAACCTCAAAGGACTTCTGCTTTGGGGAGAAACACTTTGTATCACCTCAAGCTCCTTAGGACTTCTGCTTTGGAGATAAGAACTTTGCACTGCTGGTGATTGGTGTGGAGTCAGCATCACTCTATTCCAAATCCACTCACTTTGACTCAGCCTTGGCAGCAGACCTACATGAGAAATCATTAGGCATCTTTTCCAGCCACGCTGGTGCGAATGCAGGTGCCGGCCTCTTGTCAGAACACAAATCGAATCTCCAGCAAGATGACTGAAAGCAGTACAAGAAATGTCGACAAAACTTGGCTGGGGCCCAGAAAAATGACAAAATTGCAAAGCTTCTCAAAATCTAGCTGGAATATTCCTCTGGCAATGTTTCTTTCTGCAACTACGTTGCTGCTGCCATCATCCAGAGACTTTCTCATAGCAATATGCAAAAATCTGTCCTGCAGCTCAAGCTCCTTAGGACTTCTGCTTTGGAGATAAGAACTTTGCACTGCTGGTGATTGCTGTCGAGTCAGAATCACTCTATTCCAAATCCACTCACTTTGACTCAGCCTTGGCAGCAGACCTACATGAGAAATCATTAGGCATCTTCTCCAGCCACGCTGGTGCGAATGCAGGTGCGGGCCACTTGTGAGAGCACAAACCGAATCTCAGGCAAGATGAGTTAAAGCAGTATCTCAAATGACGGCCAATCCTGCCCGATCATCTGCAAAAAATTTGACAACCTTGCTAAGCTTCTCCAAGTCTGCCAGGATATTTTGTTTTGCAATTGTCTTTTATGCAAATGCGTTGGTGTTGTCTTCATCCAGAAACCTTCTTATAGCAATCCGCACAATCCTGTCCTGAACCTCAAGCTCCTTAGGACTTCTGCTTTGGAGATAAGAACTTTACATCACACCCTATTCCAAGGCCACTCACTTTGACTCAGCCTTGACGGCTGACCTACCTGAGAAATCATTTCGCATCTTCTCCAGCCACGTTGGTGCTATTACAAGTGCAGGCCACTTGTGAGGACACAAACCGAATCTCCAGCAAAATGACCTAAAGCAGTTTCTCAAATGACGGCCAATCCTGCCCGATCATCTGCAAGAAATTTGACAACCTTGCTAAGCTTCTCCAAGTCTGCCAGGATATTTTGTTTTGCAATTGTCTTTTATGCAAATGCGTTGGTGTTGTCTTCATCCAGAAACCTTCTTATAGCAATCCGCACAATCCTGTCCTGAACCTCAAGCTCCTTAGGACTTCTGCTTTGGAGATAAGAACTTTACATCACACCCTATTCCAAGGCCACTCACTTTGACTCAGCCTTGACGGCTGACCTACCTGAGAAATCATTTCGCATCTTCTCCAGCCACGTTGGTGCTATTACAAGTGCAGGCCACTTGTGAGGACACAAACCGAATCTCCAGCAAAATGACCTAAAGCAGTTTCTCAAATGACGGCCAATCCTGCCCGATCATCTGCAAGAAATTTGACAACCTTGCTAAGCTTCTCCAAGTCTGCCAGGATATTTTGTTTTGCAATTGTCTTTTATGCAAATGCGTTGGTGTTGTCTTCATCCAGAAACCTTCTTATAGCAATCCGCACAATCCTGTCCTGAACCTCAAGCTCCTTAGGACTTCTGCTTTGGAGATAAGAACTTTACATCACACCCTATTCCAAGGCCACTCACTTTGACTCAGCCTTGACGGCTGACCTACCTGAGAAATCATTTCGCATCTTCTCCAGCCACGTTGGTGCTATTACAAGTGCAGGCCACTTGTGAGGACACAAACCGAATCTCCAGCAAAATGACCTAAAGCAGTTTCTCAAATGACGGCCAATCCTGCCCGATCATCTGCAAGAAATTTGACAACCTTGCTAAGCTTCTCCAAGTCTGCCAGGATATTTTGTTTTGCAATTGTCTTTTATGCAAATGCGTTGGTGTTGTCTTCATCCAGAAACCTTCTTATAGCAATCCGCACAATCCTGTCCTGAACCTCAAGCTCCTTAGGACTTCTGCTTTGGAGATAAGAACTTTACATCACACCCTATTCCAAGGCCACTCACTTTGACTCAGCCTTGACGGCTGACCTCCCTGAGAAATCATTTCGCATCTTCTCCAGCCACGTTGGTGCTATTACAAGTGCAGGCCACTTGTGAGGACACAAACCGAATCTCCAGCAAAATGACCTAAAGCAGTTTCTCAAATGACGGCCAATCCTGCCCGATCATCTGCAAGAAATTTGACAACCTTGCTAAGCTTCTCCAAGTCTGCCAGGATATTTTGTTTTGCAATTGTCTTTTATGCAAATGCGTTGGTGTTGTCTTCATCCAGAAACCTTCTTATAGCAATCCGCACAATCCTGTCCTGAACCTCAAGCTCCTTAGGACTTCTGCTTTGGAGATAAGAACTTTACATCACACCCTATTCCAAGGCCACTCACTTTGACTCAGCCTTGACGGCTGACCTACCTGAGAAATCATTTCGCATCTTCTCCAGCCACGTTGGTGCTATTACAAGTGCAGGCCACTTGTGAGGACACAAACCGAATCTCCAGCAAAATGACTTAAAGCAGTTTCTCAAAGGAGAGCAAAACTGACCCTCGTCTGCCAGAAAGGTGACAACCAGAGCCTCACGTCGTCATCGGCTACGCGAGATGCCCAAGCAGTGGATTCAGTGGATTCAAGGGGCAACTACTGCAGGTGCCGATCAAGCAAAAAAAAATGGGTAACTTCTACATTCTGTAATAGTAATGGAACATTCCGGATAATAAACAATAATAATGTAAATTAATGTAACTAGTAATGCTTTGGTCAAGTATTTTTGTAACAATGCTAATTCTTTAACATCATCTACTGCCAAATTCTGTAACATCATGTAACTACTGCAGGGTCAACTATGAAAATGACCAGAAATCCATGGTTTGGGGGTGGCGAAAACAACTCTTCCAGCAGGACCCACTTCGCACCTAGCCACAGAGCCGCCTCACGCAAAAGCTATGCCCATACGTTTCCGGTCGGAGCTTGAACATTCTGCAAATGCTGAAGCTGACACCATGTTTTTACTCGTGTTATGATGAAATGAAATGAAATGACATGAAATGAACATAAACCTCATCAACATTGGATGAGAAGAAATGGAAGTCTCCATAGTCATGGGTGTACCTCCAAATCATCCATTTTCATAGGATGTTTCATCATAAACCATCCAGCCATTGGGGTACCCCCGGATGACGATGGAAACCTCCAAATGAGAGTGGCCTCAGCAGCATCCACGTCTCGAAGCCATTCCAGCGACTGCGCCTGGCAACACAAGGCATTCCAAAGAATGGTGTAGACCCCTGCAAAGCAATCTATGGTCAAACCTATAGTATGTATATCTATAAACAAATACAGTATATATATATGTATATATATATGTATATATATATGTATATGTACATATATATATATATGTATATATATATGTGTGATTTCAGAACCAATCCACAAGGGCTTGTGCATGTCGCAGCGGACCTTTGCGGCTGGAGCGCCCGCATATCAGGAAAAGTGCCGCTGTTGCTGCCCCAGGTGGGGCGACACTACTTTGTCATTGGTAGCGGAGCCCCACTTGGGGCACCGTGCTGATGGCTGAAGACCGTCTCTTCAGCGGAGAAACAGAGGATCCTGGGAAGGATCTGAAGAAGTGGAGAGAGCATGGGCTCAGGCGAAGCTCATGACACTAGAAAAGCTGACAGAGAAGCAGAGAGGCCCATGGTTTTTTACCCTGTTAGACGCTGCAGCATATGAAGCCGTAGAGCACTTCACCCTGGACGAGATTGCCGTCCCGGGAGGTGATGACAAGATCTGGCAGGCTTTGCAGTCCAGATTCCCGGGGAAGGAGAAGCATGATCAAATGGGTGAGGTGTTAGGTGAAGTCTTCAGTTTAGCTGCAACTGATGGGGAAACGAGCAAACAGTGGACAGCCCGGGTCAGAGAGACCTTTGAGCGTTGCCGCAGGAAAGCCGAAACAGACTTTCCATCCACCGCACGGGGATGGATCACACTGAACTGTGCCGGCCTCTCAGAGCAGGAGAAGGCGATCATCAAGGCGAAGACCCAAGGAAGCTTGCAGTTCGACGATGTGTCTGCAGCCTTTAGATCATGTTTCCCGGCCTTCAAGGCCACCAGCTCCAAAGCGAGGAAGCCAATTGGAGCCCTCCAGGTCGAAGCTGAGGAATCCAATGTCGCTGGGGATCATGAAACCCTCCTCGAGGACAGAGATGCCTTTGGAGATGTGGAAGCCTTTTTGGCTGACTACGCCCCGGAAGCCCATCTGACTGAGATCTCTGAAGAGGAGGCTGCTGAAGCACTGGCTGTAGCATGGAAAGATCGTCGCCAAGAAATCCAGAAACATCACCAGTCTAGGAAGTTTGGAAGCCAAAACTCCAAGACGTCGCATCGATCCTTCAGGATTGAGGTGGAAGAGCTGAAGCGTCGAACAAAATGCAGGAAGTGCGGAAAAGTGGGTCACTGGGCCAGGGAATGCCGGAGCAACACCACCATGTCTCCCAAAGATCCCAGTGCTAGCTCCTCGAAGCCTGCCGCTTCCGTGGACTTGGTGGAATGTGCCTCACCTCATGACGATGAGATTTCCTTCGTCGGTCAGGTGATCTCAGTGTGTGCCGCTGGACTTGTCTCCTCGCCAGGCTGGGGGGTCATTGATACTGGATGTGGTCGAACCCTCATTGGGTCACAAACACTGGATGAGTTGAATCAGAAGCTGATCGCCCTTGGAAAGTCGCCAGCCAAGGAGTATGCTGCCATCAATCGGTTCAGATTTGGAAATGGGCAGGAAGAAACATCAGAACGTGCAGTTCGTATTCCAGTTGATCAGTGGGACACCAGGTCTCATTGATGCTCCTTTGCTGCTGGGAAGACCGACACTGGAAAAGCTGCATGTGCAATTGGAT
Organism: Cladocopium goreaui; assembly: GCA_947184155.2. Taxonomy (NCBI): domain Eukaryota; class Dinophyceae; order Suessiales; family Symbiodiniaceae; genus Cladocopium; species Cladocopium goreaui. The sequence continues at coordinate 95,935 of CAMXCT020006554.1, read as the reverse complement.
TTCAGATCTGCCTCCATGAAGTTGCTCAAGCCTGAGATTGATGCTAGCATGGTCACCAATGACGCTGGCCAACTGCTCGTGAACATCCTCGACTTCAAGCAGAAGGTCGATCAGCAGAAACATGACCAGCCGTCAGCCGGAGCCAATGACCAGGAGTCCAGGGTGGGGGATAAAATGAGCCAGTCATCTAATAAGCGTAAGAAGATAACCCTTAAGCAGAAGGAATGTAGATGCCTGTTAGCCCAAATGAAGTCAGCCGAGGACACCAAACAGTCCCAGTTCCAAGTTGCCGAACCCTTTTCACCTCCGAGGTTCAGTCTGGAAGTTGAGAAGCATGCGGGTAAGGGGTTGGCATTTGATATCAAGCAAGGCTGGGATCTTTTGAATCCTAAAACCCAAGAACAGGTAGATCGGTTGTTGGACAAAGCCCGTCCTGAGTTGTTAGTAGTGTGTCCAACCTGCGCTTACTCTGGGGGATGGGAAAATCTAAACCAGTACTACCGCACTCCGTTGGAGAGAGCCCAGCTGATCAGGAGAAATCGGGCGCGCCTCCGATTCTGTATGGAGCAAATTCATAAGCAAGTTCAGCGGGGTGGTGAATTTATGTTGGAACATCCATGGCCGTCTAGCATTTGGAATTACCCAGAACTGCGATCCCTGAAAAGGAAATATGGTGTTTTCAGAGTAGACATGTGTGCCTTTGGACTGACATGCCCAGACACCCAGCTGCCGATCCAGAAGGCAACAGGCCTCATGGTATCTGAGTCCAAAGTTCCAGAATCCAGAATCTTTGGAAGCCGCGTGCCGGTGCCCAGGTCACCATAGCCATAGGGTTGTTGCCGGTCAGCTTCGCAGTGGTCAAAGGGTAAGTGATTTTGTAGCCCAGTACACTCCAAAGTTTGTCAAGTCCATGTTGAATGCATTTGGAATCAGATGTTCATGAAGTCACATGTGAAGACCACTTGGCGTGCCTGGCTGCAGAAGAGGAATCAGATGCCCCACAAGGCAATGCGCCTGATGGCGAGGGATCCGAATCCAAGGTCAAACAAGCCTTGGCCAAGTTGCATCGCAATCTAGGCCATCCGTCCACCAGTGATTTCACTCGGATCCTGCGCCATAGCCGTGCCTCCGACAAGGCAATTGAGCTTGCCGGCAAGTTGCAGTGCACAGTTTGCATGAACCATCAACAGCCCAAGAGTGCTCTTCCTGCCAACGTTCCTCATTCCATGGAGTTTAATGAGCATGTTGGTTTAGATATCAAGTATCTAAGGGGCTGGAAGGTAAACCATAAGATTCCATGTGTCCATTTGGTTGATTACGGTACTTCCCTTCAAGTCATGGTTCCACTGCCACAGCGGGAAACCTCCGCACTCTTGAAGAATGCCTTGCGTGACAAGTGGATAGCTTGGGCTGGTGTTCCAAAGAATCTCACCACAGATCCTTCTCAGCCCAACACTGGTGAGGTCTTTGCCGAATACTGTGCAAATTCAAGAATTAGCCTGCACCAGGCTGCCGCCGATGCGCACTGGCAGCTTGGTAAAGTAGAAAGACATGGCCAATGGTTCTCTCGAATTTTAGATCGAGTTTGCGACGAAGTGAGGCCCTCATCTGAAGAAGAATGGTTGGATTGTTTAATCTAAGCACAAGCCGCCAAGAACAGCCTGATCTCACAGTCCGGTTGCAGTCCCAATCAGCTAGTTTTTGGTCGTAATCCAAGAATCCCTGAAGATTTGATGCAAGATGAGCCCCACGTTGTTGCCCCGGATGCAGTCGAGATGTCAGAGCCTTTTGGTCGAAGTCATATGATCCGTCAAGCAGCCCGCCGTTCTGTGCTGGCCTGTCAGGATGATCGTGCTCTCCGAGTAGCTCTGCGTGCAAGACCGAGGGTTGAACGTGATTTCACAGTCACATCTGGGGATTGGTTGCACTATTGGCGTTCTCAAAAATGGCAATCAGGGGTCTTGGAACTTGGGGGAAAATGGCAAGGTACAGCTTTGATTCTAGGAAGAATCGGACGAAACTTTGTCATAGCCCATCGCCGTAGTTTGCTGAGATGTGCCCCTGAGCAGTTACGTCATGCCTCATCCGAAGAAAAATCCGTAGCAGAATTCCCTGAAAGTGAATTGTTGGGCATTAAGAACCTACTGGAGAAAGGACAATTTCCCAAAAGCCAATTCACAGACATCGTAGGTCAGTCAATGCCACCAGAGCCGGAACAGCTGGAACAGCCCTGAGCTTCGCCCAACTGTGTTCCGTTTGGAGACCAAAGAGAGTGGCTACTCTTCCAAAGTCTTCTTGCCAGTTGGGGCGGATTCATTAGAAGAATGGGGCCGCGCCATTTGTGAGTTGCCAAAGGTCAAGGGGATGTCTTGCAGCTATCATGAGCTGACCCTTCAGGCCGAGAAGGGAGATGTCCAGATGTCAAAGTATCTGTCTTGGATCCGCACCTACAAGGGCCCTTCTTCTCGAACCCTGGACTTCAAGAACTATCTTCTAGCATATGACTCCTGCGCATCTGAACCGAAGACCTATTTTCCTGGCACCATGGAAGTTCGACGCTTGAAGTAGGAAGTACTCAAGCAAAAGCCTGTGCGACCTGGAGGGAAGCACTTTTTGGGCTTGAAATATAACATAGAAATTTAGAGGCGTGTGATTTCAGAACCAATCCACAAGGGCTTGTGCATGTCGCAGCGGACCTTTGCGGCTGGAGCGCCCGCATATCAGGAAAAGTGCCGCTGTTGCTCCCCCAGGTGGGGCGACGCTACTTTGTCATATATATGTGTGTGTATATATATTTATTTATGTATGTATATATATATATATATGTATATGTATAAATATAAATGTATATTTATATTTATATATATATGTATATATATATATGTATATATGTATATATATAATATGTATATATATATATGTATATATATGTATATTTATGTATATATATATATATGTACGTGTATACATATGTATATATATATATATATCATTTGTGTCAGCATGATATACATATACATTATATCATATATATCTGTAATTATAATATAGATATATATATATACATATATGTATGACTCACTGCAGGCTTAAACATGGAACTGAACAGTTCCATTTCTCTTCCATCAATCTTTCCAAAATAGAAATGAAAAATCGAAAACAATCTCCAACACAGAACCCTGAGCACTCCACCGGCGACCTCCTTCGTTTTGGACTGCTCAAGGCGTGGGGGCGAGCAGCCGATCCACATCGATAGATTCAGACGCAAAAAGTCAAATTCGAACTGCATTACATCAAAACAGGGAAAACAGGCCAGAGCAGCTTCTGTCACAAATGTTCAAAGAGGTCAGAGCAAAACGGCCTGTAAACATCCCTGAAGCAGATCAAATAGACAGATGGAAAAACACCCGGCTTCCAAGCACAGCTGTCACTAGAGCAGCGGGTTGGTTCCAACCCGCCCCAGGATTTCACCCAGGGCGGGCGGGAAGGGACAAAAATCAAGCCTGGTGATCACTCCTTCTTGGAGCCAAAATGGCCCGGTCATCGGCCAGCCGTCCTTAGTTGAACAATATGCGGAGCAGCTAGCCAAAGAGGTGATCACCCAGTTATATAAATAAAAGATGGAGCATAAATATATATCCAGATCGAATATAAATGATGATCAAGGATATATAAAGGAGATCAAAGATTTATGGAGAGAGCAGCCTCTGAGAGTCCTCTACTTGTCCCAAGCCCACCTAGCCGTTGACATGTAAACGACTCACTGCAGGCTTAAACATGGAACTGAACAGTTCCATTTCTCTTCCATCAATCTTTCCAAAATAGAAATGAAAAATCGAAAACAATCTCCAACACAGAACCCTGAGCACTCCACCGGCGACCTCCTTCGTTTTGGACTGCTCAAGGCGTGGGGGCGAGCAGCCGATCCACATCGATAGATTCAGACGCAAAAAGTCAAATTCGAACTGCATTACATCAAAACAGGGAAAACAGGCCAGAGCAGCTTCTGTCACAAATGTTCAAAGAGGTCAGAGCAAAACGGCCTGTAAACATCCCTGAAGCAGATCAAATAGACAGATGGAAAAACACCCAGGCCCTAGACTTTCCGATCAAAAGCCTTCGGCCATACTGGATCAATGGTGCTCCATCCAGCACGCTCGCCTATGTCAAGTCTCGAACGAGACGGCCAATCAGCTGGATTGGCGTCCGTGGAAACTCGGTCAATAAAGATACGGCATCGCATTTCTAGAGCCAGATCCCAAAAGACCGAAATGATATGACACATGTCTTCCCGACTAGAGTAGCCCTTCACGAGCGCAGCTTCGACTGCTTCCGAGTCGATAAGTAAAATGATATCAGCACCTACTACGCGATCGGAAAAAGAGCTCAAAGCAACCACTGGAGCAATCATTTCGATAGGCATGATCTGTGTGGTTCGTTCGAGCCACTGTTCTTTGATCCATGCCGGAACTTCAGCAGTGAATTGCCTAGGCTGTTTCAAACGTCGATCAAACAACACACCCCCGATCCGATCAGGAGACCGATCGCTGGACCTCGGATCTGGTGTGAACCCGTCAGTGAAAATAACAGCGTCAGCAAGCCTACCGCACGCTAAATCGATCGGCCGCGGTGGCCCTGCTTCGATCAACTTTCTCCACTGAACAAGGGATTCAACCAGAGGGGGGTCTAATTTGAACTCTTGATTATGAGGAAACTTAAAATACTGCCGCTCAGAAATAGGCCTCAAAAATGCACGACCCACTTTGCCCCATAGTTGCGAAGCGCCGAACATGAGCTTGCCCTTGAGCTTGCCAGCAGTACCAGGATCCAGACAGCCTGCAGCCAAGATGGAGTCAATCTCATCAAGGAGGTCAACCTTCCTCTCTGCTTTGATCTCAAGTTGAAGATCTTTGAGATTGTAAGTGACCCCCAAGATGGTCGGCGTCTCCAACAACTGGAGCTTCTTCTGATCAAAGCTTGCACCTAACCACCAGTGAACACATTCCGCAACATGTCGAGCGCTAGCCGCCGATCGCGACGTCTCAAATCCATACTTGTCGTCATAGAAGCTGAAAGCCACCAGACCAAAGATCGAGACAAGGAACTCGTTGATGGCAGCAGAGCGTCTGTTGTAGTTATACACCGCTGACACCAGGCCGAACGAGTGGCCTACCATGACAAAGAAAGCAGGTTGCCTCGAGCACGGGGATTTCAAGCAGATCACGGAAAACTTGCGATGATCTGGTCGCACCGCGATCTGGCGGTATGCCTTCCTCTCATCCAATACCCAACCTTGCAGATCGTCTTCAGGAGCCAACGTCCTCAACTTCCTGAGCGCAGCCACGTTCGAGTCAGTCGAAGGCAGTTGCAGCTTCTCTTTGATCTCTGTGATTTGATTGATCAAGTTGGTCGTAGCACTATCGCAGCCCCTGACCTTGTTCTTCTGCACGACCTCGAACCTTTGTGTCGGGATCCAGTCATCTTGGCCTAGGAGTTCTGTGATCTCTTGTTCTGTAGCAAAAGGGCCCAAGCATGAGCCTTCCTGAACATCTTCAAGTGTAGCCTCCCAGATTTTGACCAAATTCTCAGTGACAGGGACAGCCCTCACTCTCTGCACGATCTTTGAGCGCAGATCCCAGGCCCTATCCAAAGCATGTTGAACTGACAAAACTTTCTGAGGCTTGTCGTAGGGCGGCCAACGCCCCGCCTGGCTGATAGGCCCAACGATCGGGAAGCCTTGCAGCAGCAAGCTGGGCAATGTGCGATCAACAGAGCCACAAGCAGCGAGCATTTCATCGTAGAGCGCCACATGGCATACCCGGCCCAAAACGGCCTGGGCAGGGTGGTCGCAGTTGAGCAGCAGTTTCCGCAAAGCCGGATCCGGTTGTTGCATGATCAGCTCAACGGACCGGGGCAACAAAGCAAGAGCTCGCTGGTGCCAGAACTGCAAGAGCTGAGCCCGCTGCTGCACCACTGCCGCAGGAGCAGTAGCCACTTGAACTAGCGCCCGCTCGAGCGCACCAGGCAAAGCCGCTGAGCAAGTAAAGGGGTGGATGACTGAGAGCACCCACTGCACTGCTTGCCCCGGCTCAAGTTCTACTTCCAGCAAGGGTTTTGTAGCACCGCGCTTGAGCTGGTAACCCGCTTGTAGAGCCTTCTGAGCTGTCGCAGCTTGGCGATGAACCGCCCAGGGCTTACCAGAGAGCAACTCACGCTTGCGATCCGCCGCTGGCACCTCCAATGCAAAGGAGGCATGAAGATGCCGCAGGGAGCGTAGCATCACTTCTTTGATATTCACGGCAATACACGAGCACAGAATCCAAGGGTAAACCTGAGCGCCCTTGGTGCGAAAAACCCAACGTTGCAAGGTCTCATGCCACACTTTGCCTTGGAGCTTCTCATGCTTTTATGACATAAAGTTGAAAACAAACCAAAACACGCGGGAAATGAAGTCGCTATAAACCAATGTTTCAAACGCGCGACTACAAATCTAGAAACTTAGTGAGGCTATCGCCACGGTAAGAATAAACAACACATATATATCGATATATATATATACATATATATATTCACAGCTGAAATGCAAAGGACAGAACGGTCTGGTCTTTTTCCAGCGCACGGCTGAACGATTGGGGATGTTCAAACGGTCTTTCGAAAAATTCACCCTTTCGAGAACTCTTGGTTCAAACTTTCTGATCTTTTCAATCCCTTGACTGAAAAGAAAAGCACTTCGCTTTTCTAAGGCGCAAACGCCTCATGCGCACTTTGCATTCTTGGTTCTGAAGTTTGCTTGACAAACTGCAACTTTGTTTTTCCCCAGTTGAAGTTTGTGTGACAAACTACGACTTCGTGTTTCTCAAGTTTGGTTGCGTACTTTTGGAAATTTTTGGGTTATGGGTGGGAGGGACAAAAATTGGAAAAAGGTTTTGAAACCCTCCGCACCCGCCCTTGACTTGTAAAATACCGGACATACATTGAATCAAATTCACAGATTGATTTTAAACTCTTAGTGTCATAAAAGGGGGTTAAATTTAACCCCTCTTTCGTCGCAGAAACGGTTGTGACAACAAAACAACGTCTGGAGAAACGACCTTGAGACCTTGCATAGAAAAAGGTGTTTCTGTTTTGAACCTGAAACATCACGTGTGTAAAAACGTCGTGAAAAAGAGCAAGCACTTTGCTTGCAACGCACAGTTGGTCTTACCAACATAAAACTTGTTTCTTCAGTTTTTTTTGACGTGAGAAAAGGTGTTTTTGGTTTGCAAGAAAGTTGTTTCACAACTTCCAAATGAATTCAACTTTGTTGCCATAATTCATCATGAGTTTTCAACTCAAGTATTGCTTATGACATAAAGTTGAAAACAAACCAAAACACGCGGGAAATGAAGTCGCTATAAACCAATGTTTCAAACGCGCGACTACAAATCTAGAAACTTAGTGAGGCTATCGCCACGGTAAGAATAAACAACACATATATATCGATATATATATATACATATATATATTCACAGCTGAAATGCAAAGGACAGAACGGTCTGGTCTTTTTCCAGCGCACGGCTGAACGATTGGGGATGTTCAAACGGTCTTTCGAAAAATTCACCCTTTCGAGAACTCTTGGTTCAAACTTTCTGATCTTTTCAATCCCTTGACTGAAAAGAAAAGCACTTCGCTTTTCTAAGGCGCAAACGCCTCATGCGCACTTTGCATTCTTGGTTCTGAAGTTTGCTTGACAAACTGCAACTTTGTTTTTCCCCATTTCCTTCAGCCATGCTTTTCGTCTTGCAAAACGGTACGGCGTTTCTTGGACTCAAACGGGCAAAATGCTTCCACAAAAACATAGTCTGGCAAAATTCTCACGCAACTCTTTCCACCTGCCTCTGGAAGGCAAATCCGAAATGTGCGACTGAGAGGGGACTCTGCAAAACCAAGGCAAGAACGGTCGGTCACCATCAAACTTTTCAAGCAGGATCAAAAGAGATTTCATCACATCTTCCGAACTATATCCTTTGATAAGAGCATCAACACACACTTGCAATCGTCCATCCTGTCCTTCCATATGTGTCGCGCGACACACACTGCGTACAACTCAGTCAAAGCAACCGGATGTTTCTTTCCAACTCTCTTCCAAGACTCTACACCTTCGGAACTGACATGCGCCCCAAAAAAAACTTCAACCCGCCTCCATCTCTTGGGTCAAACAAGATTCCACCCACCGTGCATGCTATGTCATCGCCTACAGGTTCACAGGCACCATCTGTAAACAAGACAAGCGGCATGGAAACACTTTCAATCTTCAAAGACCTCGGCACAGCTTTAAGGTACCTCGTAAGCAAATTCTCAAGAGCATCCACCTGTGCTGCCGAGAGTTCAACACATCGAGACTCACTACGTTCCATGGCTCTCAGCTCAGACAAGGTCAGCCGTCCTTCTCTTCCCATAATTGACTTTCCACAAACAACGCTCTTCCAAAAAGTGATGGCAGGTCTTTGGTGACAACTCTGCCGGAAGAAATGATATGTTGCACGGTGGACTTAAGCTCGTCCATCAACCTTCAAAGACCTCGGCACAGCTTTATGGTACCCCGTAAGCAAATTCTTAAGAGCATCCATCTGTGCTGCCGAGAGTTCAACCCATTGAGACTTACTACGTTCCATGGCTCTCAGCTCAGACAAGGCCAGCCGTCCTTCTCTTCCCATAAATTGACTTTCCACAAACGACGCTCTTCCAAAAAATGATGGCAGGTCTTTGGTGACAACCCTGCCGGAAGAAATGATATGTTGCACGGTGGGCTCAAGCCCGTCCATTCTGTTCGGCTTGTTTGCAACCTTGATCGTACCAGCACTGGCATGCTGCAGGTCGAGCATGACTCCAAGCATTTCTGCTGTCTCCGCAAAGGAAACTCTTTGCCCAGAGAACACTCGAACCCAAGCATCGAGGTCAAAGCCTTGATTGCCGCGGACGTGTGATCCGCAAGCACTTTGAAATCTACTACAGGAAAATAATCATAGTAATTCGTCCACGCCACATCCAGTTGCAAGCCCAACATATGCAAAAACCTCGAGATCCTATTGAAATGTAAAACAGATGCCACACTCCGAATTGGAAGTCATAGTCAGTCGCCAGTCATAGTCAGTCGCCAGCTTCTCAAGAAGGGCAAGATGTTTGCCTTTCAAACCCAGGGAGCAGCCAGCATCCATGTTGGAGAATATTTGGTTGTTTTCGTCGGACAGTAAGTCTGCTAGGCATCGCCACTTCCTGATCGTCTCCAGCCGCAACTTCATTGTTTCCAGTGGTGATCTGTTGAGGGTCCTGTATATGCCAAAAACCCGTATGACGAAGTGAGTGTCATCTCCAGCATTCCCCCTTTTCGCTTTAGCAAATCTGAGAAGCTTGCTGCCGGCTGGCACGCCCGCAAATGCTTCAAGTAAAATCCGCTTATCTGAAAGAAGAGGTTCGTCATGAACAGGTATTCGGACTGTCTGCACTTGTGCATACTCAGGCACAAGAGTGGCAATTTTTCTGTCTCGTGGTTGTTTGTGTGTAGTCACTCTTGCATCCATCAAAGCAGTCTTGTCATACAAACCGTCCGTGGTCTGAGAGTCAGCGACACCAGCCATGTCTGCCAACACATTTGCAAACCGCTCACTGAAGAGTTTAGGATACGCAGCTTCTTTGTTAGTGTCAAATATAATATGTCCATTTTCGTTCGTATGTGACCACGGCAGATATTCGTGGTCTCCCTGACTGTATCCAGCAAGCACTTGAATTACACTCGATTGGTGAGCAATGTAGTGAGCTTTTTTTTTTGTCGCTTCCATGGATGCATGAGTGAAAAGTATGAAGACAGCTACAGACACTAAAATCTTGTAATCCTCGATGTTCCAAAGGTAGCTGCGCCCAGGATTCTCAATGCTCCATCCAACCTGAAGAAGGTTCAACCAAGCTAAATGGATATATATCGAATCTGCAGATTCGACTTTGTCTTTCCAAAAACCAGTGAGCCATGGAAAACCGATGGGATGTTCTTCTGAACGCAATGGTGGGGGCCCATGTTGATCTTCTGTAAGAGCGACATCTCTCGCTCTTGAAGCTGTGCCGCATGGTGGAGCGGCGTGAAAGTGGAAAGGTCGCCTAGACCGTGCCAGGTGTTCCAAGAAACTCCGTGTAGATCGCTTTCGCAGATCTAATTCTACAACATGCACAAATGGTCGGTGCTTGTTGCCATGAAATTCAATTGCTAACACATCAAAGCCAGCTTTAGAAACACACGAACTGAGAAGTGCGCTGCCACAACAAGCTTCAATGAAAGAAAGGATTCTTTGAAGCACCTTTCAGGCTTTCCTCCAATTGCCACTTCGGGAATTGAAGCTGAATTGTCACCTTCGTGACTCAAACTCACAGGTGATTCTGCTCGTTGCAGCTCACCGTCTTGACCCTCTTTGGACTCTTGGGCTTCTAGTCAAGAGCCCCATGACTTCGTGGGACAGTTGACATAGGCATGGTGTTTGCCACACTTCGGCAATGCACAAACATGATAACCTCTCTCACAACGTCCAGCATTGACCTTGTTTGTACATGTCCCCAAGTTGAACCCGTAACAAATTGCATCTCCTGCATTTGTCGTGGCCCTACAACCTCCATTAAGAAGCACCAAAGGCATCTTAGGAGATCCTTTGCTCTTTCCTTGTGTCTTGCCTTTGCCTTTGCTCTTTCCAGGGTTTTGTGACCTACTATATGGACTGGGCCTGTTCGGAGCAGGCTTCTCCTCGCTCTTGTAATCCATGCTCTTACCCATCAAAGGCTGAAGCAAATGAACAACTTCAGGTTTGTTCATGCAATCTTCAAAAACACGGTCAAGAGGCCTACCATTGACTGTGGCCTGCACCCCGTGCCTCGTGGCATTGGCAAGCTCCTCAAAGAGCTTTTTGTCAGCTTCAAAAACCTGACGGAAGGAAGTCCTTGCATAACCTGCAGGAGGCACTTCCAGTCTCACTTTGAGCACGCGGTCGACCCATAATTGGTGGGTCCTGAACTCCAACAAATTGGCCTGATCCATGCTCAAGCCCCTACGCTGGAGTGCGTACTGAAGCAAAATCTCGGTTGAGGTGTCTGCTACAGGGTCAGGCTTTTTCCCTTCAACCTTAAGCTTGCCATTTGAGTCCACAGCAAACAAATGCTCTGTGCGAACTTCCTTGTCGATCTCTGCTTCTTTTGCTGTATATTTTTCCCAAGGTACAAATCGAAGCCTGTTTGCTTCGTACATCGCACAAAACAAATCAACAAGGCCATCACTTGGTTCCAAAGGCCCACGCAATGTGAGACCTGTGATGCGCTTGACCTGTCTTTCGTAAAGGTCCGCGCGCTCTGGCTGTGTCAACTTACGTGTCTGGACATCCTCACTCCTTTCCAATTGCTGTTTCATTTCTTGTGTCACAAGTGAATAGGACTCATGCAAAAGCTTTCGAAAGGATGCCAATTCTCCCAATGTAGGGTCCCTGCCAAGTACCGTTTTTACGGTCTTCACAAACTCTGCATCATCGCCAGCACCAGGCACATATGAACTTGCAAATGCAAACTTTGAAAGTGTATTGAGCCCAGCGCCATCCAAACTGGTGCGAATCTCCTCGCTCAATCCTGCTGATGCAGCCCTGTCTCTGAAAACTGGCACGCTGTCAGCAAATGACATGGATACGGACCGCAGGGAGTTCTTTTCAGACTTGATGCAATGCACATGGAAGGAAAGACATGACAAAACCTGAATCTCTCTAAATATTTGAAATTCGAAACTCGGAAAACATGCTCATGAAAAACTTGGCAAACTGCTTGGGTTTTTCTGAGAGTGACGCTTGGAGCCGACACTGTCCAAAGGAGCATTTCCCTTCAAGCCGCTCATTGGTCAGATTTCCCAATCTGACATATGATGTTTGATATGAACATGTATGGCGTGGCAAAATTCCAAGAAACGTGCCGACATCACAAACATGGGAATGTTGCATCAATCACACCAGTGAAAGAAATGTTAAAACTCAGGTCGCTACATTCGACGAACGTTCCCTGCTTCGATATTCATTCAAAAAGGCTGCAGATCTTTTTCAACTTCACGCGACAACATGTCAGTCATCATACATGTGCCTTTCTGAATCTGGCAATGCATTGTTTGCAATTGGTAGAAGCGACTGAGGTCCAGACTCAAGTGGAATGTAGCTCTTTGAGATGTCCCTACCACAAGTGAACCCGATACCCGATTCGTCCTCTTGGACGCGAATTGTCCTCGCCAAAGGGTGCCTGAAGTAAACTTCTTGGTTGGGCAGCTTGTCGATGTCCACACCTGCATCCCACTTGCCAAGGACCACATTCTCAGCTGTTTCATGAGCCAGGTGGTCAGGTTGGTCCTCATCTGCAGAGTCCTCTGAGGAGCTTCCAGAACAGTAACCATCAAAACCGCTTTGGTCTTGGTCCTCCAAACGCTTTGCAGCATTATCAGCATAAGGAAACATCTCAGCTCGCTTTGCGTCGGGCAAAAATTCACCCTGCCTGATTGCATCAAGAATCACATCGATTTCACGAAGTCCTGCACTGGTGTTGTCCTTGCCATAAATGAGCATCGTCGACATCTTATCAGCAACATGGTACCCCATAAGTCTCCTGTCTGGAAGACCACGAGCTTGGTGGCCAAGAACAGTTTCTTCCGGAGTTGTCAGCTCTTGCACAGTCTGTGGCAACCTGGATGTCGTCTTCTTCTTCTGCAGGAAACACTTGTCGGCCAAGTATCTGAAGCACCGTGAGTGCAAACCTCGTTTGGCACCTACGAAACCGACCACGTGCAACGCAAACCCCAAGGAGCTAAGATAACTCCTCAACAAGGTCGGCCCTGCAGACCGTTCCACATGTTGCATGAAGGCATACACGACCTCTTCTGTGATAAGAAAAACTCTCGGTTGCTTACCTGCACAAAGACGCAAAAATCGCATCATAGGTCCAGTCTTGCCATGAAGTGTTGAAGTGCTCTTGCATGAGAACACATTTCTGAGGTCATCCTGAAGCTTGCCTCGTTGAAGCACCGTTTTTAACGATTGAAAATGCATACCACAAACATGAAACGAAATCGGATCAGCCAACACAATTTTATGCCACTCGACCATGGGAACACCGTATTGCGAGTCAGGATGGACATCCCATTCCACTTCAGGCAACTTGCAGTAGAAACTCCTGCAATGGTCGCCAAATCCACTCGCCAGCTCTTCATGAGCTGCTTCTGCAACGTCTGAACAGAGAACAGCAGCAGGCAAAGTTGGAGCCATACCCAGTAGTCCTTTCGGATGTGTTGACTGGTCCCGATCTGCCATGAAGCCAAGCTGCCAAGAATATTTCAATGCAGACCTCTTCATAGATCGTTCACAAAATCGGATGTGCTCAAAAAGAGCTGAATAGCTACCTTTCTCCCCTTTTTCCACTGTGTGCTCACTCGGAGTCGCTGTCGAAACTGTTGGAATGCCCCAGCACCAGTCCAGCACAAAAACCGCATAGTCCAAAAAGAGATGGATATGAGTAGCAGTCTGAAGTGCTGCCCAATCTTTCTCAGTGATCGGGGCCAATGTTGGATTAGTACCAGCTGTGATATGAGCATACATGCTGCTGGTGAGGTGAGGTTTTGCAGCACAGATTGTTGCAACCACGCACAGGACATAGAAAACAGCACCCTTGTCGAGGACCTGTTGGTGTAGTTGGCGCTGGGATGGTTGGTGCTGGGGTCGACGCTGAAGCTTCGTGTGAGGATGTTGCCGATGCAACCGTTGGGTCACCTGGGGATCTTCCACTGTCATCAGCTGCTTCAGGGTCCCCGATGTCTGCTGACACCGTGAGGGGAATGCCCGCACGTTTGGCCAGCTCGCACAAAATTGCGAGGGCGAAAGCCACTAGCTGCTGCGTTGACAATGAAGGCACTTGTCGAAGATCCATGGGATGTTGTACAAAAGGTGTGGCCACTCGAACCTGGTACACGGATTATACCAGAGCCCAGTGACCAAACCAAGAGCACAACAAAAATTGGAAAAAGGTTTTGAAACCCTCCACACCCGCCCTTGACTTGTAAAATACCGGACATACATTGAATCAAATTCACAGATTGATTTTAAACTCTTAGTGTCATAAAAGGGGGTTAAATTTAACCCCTCTTTCGTCGCAGAAACGGTTGTGACAACAAAACAACGTCTGGAGAAACGACCTTGAGACCTTGCATAGAAAAAGGTGTTTCTGTTTTGAACCTGAAACATCACGTGTGTAAAAACGTCGTGAAAAAGAGCAAGCACTTTGCTTGCAACGCACAGTTGGTCTTACCAACATAAAACTTGTTTCTTCAGTTTTTTTTTTGACGTGAGAAAAGGTGTTTTTGGTTTGCAAGAAAGTTGTTTCACAACTTCCAAACGAATTCAACTTTGTTGCCATAATTCATCATGAGTTTTCAACTCAAGTATTGCGTGTGTGCCAGGGCACTGAACACAGAGGTCATCCAGCGCCTGGGTGGAACACAAAAAGCGAGTAGGCTTCTTCCAAGGAGTGCCGAACGCGCACTGATCACAGTCGAGGGCGAATGCTCTGGTCGCTCGGATCAGGTCACCAATTTGAGGGGTGAGCCAGAGCAAGCTAAGCAGGGGGTTTTCAATTAAGAAATCCCCACCAACATTAAAAACCAAAACACACGCCTCAACCGTACGTTCAAGAAAAAGATTACCAAGAAAAACCAGTAACTGATCAGCCCAGCTGAGCCCGTCCAGACCCAATGGAGCCGCTGCCGATCGAAGTGGCGGTGGCCCGCCATCGAGCTTGCGAGCTGCCGTGAACGTGTTGCACGGTGTGCCACAGTGCAGGAAGAGCACGATGCCCATGGCCAGGATGTCCAACACCAACTTCCAGAACTGCAGATCCAGGATATCCTTGGGTTGCTGAACAAGCTTGCCAGGAGTGATGTCTACTGGCGGCAGCACACAGAGATCCCTTGCAAATGAACGGCCTCCGTGATGCCTGCTTCCCCGGCAAAGAGCTCCAAGAAATAGGGGGCTTGGGCCTTCAAGGCCTGAAGGTCAGCCTCAACCTCATCCCACTGTGGGATAGCCATTTGCTTCAGTGGAGGCACTGTCTGCCCAGCCTCCTGGGACGCATGAGCATCATTCGTGCCACTGGCCTCGCCGATCCAATCCCCAGGTGGTGGCGAGGGAGCCACCTGGGTATGCCCATGAGCGCATCAGTGGTTGCCGTGCCAAGGATGATCCTTGCCACATTCCACGCAAGCGTGCTTGAGCTTGCATTGATCACCGAATCGGCAGCCCAGTAAGCAATTGAAGAAAGGACAGCGGCGAGCGCCTGAGTACTTGAAGGCGGTGATTGACGCCCACTCCTTCGAGGGTACCCGCTCATCTTTGGTGGTGCGAGCGGCACCTGGCTTGCTCCCTTTGACGGGAGAATTGTTGAGCACCTCCTTTGCCTTCTTGAGCTGGGCCTTCTGGCGCTCCCGCCGAGCTTTGTTCTTCTTGGACTTCGGGGTGGAGCATCTGCTGAGCTTGACCGTGAGCGCTTCTTGGGCGTGATTGGCTCAGCTGTGTGGGCAGCCTGCTTGAACTTGTCGAGCTCAGCACTTGAACGAGCATCGTTCCATAACTGCTTATGGTTGGTGAGCACTTCGAGCAACGCCTTGGAGAAAGTGCTGAACTGCTTGCGCTGATCTGAACTGACACGGTGCACCTTCTTGCGGATCAGAGTATCCACGGTGAGCAGGAGCGCCAGGCCCCGGTTCTCTTGGCGCCATTCTTCGAGCTCAGACAGGTACTTCAAGGGGCCTGCCTTGACCGAGAACTCACAAATGTTGAGGTACTCGAGCGTGATGAAGAATGCGTGCAACTTGTCCATGACCTGAGACTCTGAGCTTGCAGCAGAGGGTTGATCGACCATGATGACACGGAGCAGATCTTCTGCGTTCTTCGTCAGCCCTGTCTTCTGTGCGATCTGCTCATTCCGCGTCCTGATCTCTCCGACTTCGTAGAAGTGGACGAAGCCGTGCACAAGGAAGTCGCGCTGAACTCTCTCAACAAACTTGCGATGTGGCTCCCGATGCATAGGGAGGAGCACGTCAGGGTGTCGAGAGACAAAAACTTCACGAAATTCTGCATGATCTTCTCCGGGAATCTCTGGAACCTTTGATGGATCTTCTTCCATCTTGGCTCGCCGAGTAGCGAAATGATCTTGCATAGTGCTGCATGTCTTCCAGACCGCCGCCAGAGAGGTCAGCGCGAGCTCTTGTTCTGGAACGTCAGTGCCGAGCGAGGCTGCGTCTGGGATCATAGCCTTCAAAGTAGCCTTGACGGCTGCGATGTCATCGCCGAGCATGGCGAAGGTCTCGACTGTGAGCAACCCCGCATCGGCGGCCAATTTGCACAGCTCTGATTTGACTCGCTGGCGCCCGAACACTTGGCGAACTGCCAGGTCTGGCACATGCGTATCGTTGTATTCAGTGCGATCGACCATTGCGATGGCAGCGGAGAGCTTCACTTTGAAAAGCTGTGAGCAAAACTTCTTTGGTGTCAAAATAAAAATCAAATGAGCGGATGAGGTGACAAATATGAGGCGATGACAGAACTCACATGTATGACCACATTCAGCCAAGGATCACTGCCCACGCTCGTAGGCCTCCAACACTTCCGGCCTTGCCCGAGCGCAATGCTTGCAGAGCACCGAACGGTCCGGGAGGTAAGAGCCCACATTGGTGCACGCCTCCAGGTCGATGCGGCCGCATGCAATGACCGTGCTATCTTCACGAGCAGTGCAATGGAACCGATAGTCATAGGAGGACGATGGCCCATCGGACTTTGTGAAGAACTGGATCTGGTCCAAAGCTGCGGGATCATACGAATCCAACTCCACCTCCTCTGAGCTAACTTGGGGGTGCTGGTGCACTAGCATGTCCTGTACGAGCTGTTGGACCATCTTGGCCGGAATGGCCGACCTGTTGCGGGTGTACTTCAGAACAAGCGGCCCCGGGTTCTTCCAATTCGCCTGAAGACCAATCTCTTCAGAACTCCGGCCTGCATGAACAGCTGCATCCAACATGGTGACCCTGGCTGAGTGAGCTGTCAGTTTGTTGACCACTGCACCAAGCTCTTTGAACTCCTCATGGGCCCCTTCGTGGTAGTGCTCGACCGCATAGCGCCCAAGGAACTTGAGCCACTGAACCGAGCGCTGGTAGTTGGCTGGGGCTGCCTGGAACTGTTCCCTCGTGTTCAGGTTCCTGATCCAGAAGTCCCGCTCAAGGTCCTCCTGCATGAGCAACTGCCAGCCTGCCCGAAGCCAATCAACACCTGAAAAGCTCACATGCGGCACAACGAACTTGGTGCCTCTACGTTTGCGTTCGACCTTAGTTTGCCATGCCACGCCAAACATCCCCTCTTCATTCAAGACGAGCTCGTTGGGCTTGACATGGATCGCGTCGTCAAAACGCAAGGAAGCGAACACCATACAGAGCCACCACCACACAAACAATCTAGTGGGATCTGGCTCATTGGTGTCCACAACCAGGAGCTCAAAACATCTGACCACTTGTGTAGGGATTGGAACTGCTTCCTTCAGAGTGCGAGCGCGCTTGTTGATGATATCGGCTTGGATTGCTAGCAAGCCAGGATGATCCACGTCTGGACAATCGATCGCCAGCTTGGCCGTGATCCACTTAACCGACGTTCTAAAGGTCGGAACAACTGACGGCCCACACTCTAAATTGTCCAAATGAAGGGCATACCGAACTAACTTAGAGCTATCTAAAGGAAAAATAGCAATGTCTTTCGACCTAGCCCATTCAGCAAACCTTTCCCAGTTTGAAATATGCGCAGCCATGGTTCTAGGAGCGCCTGAGGAGAGCACTAGTTGCCGCAGCCGAGCCACTTCAGCAGGGGAAAGGCCACTCTCATTCGCTGTCTCCATGAGCAGCTTAGAGTAGGCCCCAGCCGCTTTGCCGATCTCCTCCAGGCGAGCAGCCCACTTCCATCTTGCTGCATTTTCCTGGTCGAGCAGCGGGGTGTTGGACTGCTCATCAGGGGTAGCTTTCAGGATCTTTCTGGGGGGCCTAGATCTGTCTGTCAGTGCCTTAATGGCACCCACCCTTCGAGCCCTAGCTGTCTCAGAGCTAATAGGGGGAGCAGACATCTCACAGAGCCCAAACCCCAGTTGCAGTGCAGTTGATTCAAAGAAAGCTTTCTCCACAGAACCAGCCAACAACCAAAACTGTTCGAGCATGAAGGATGAGCGCAGCAGGTCATCACGAACTGACTCATCGAGCTGTGGTGCCCACTCACTGACCTTCATTGCAAACTCCTGTGCCGTGTGCACTTCCATGGCAGACACAAACGCTAAGTTGCCGAACGGTGAAGCTTGCACCGCCTGGGCAAAAGCATCTGTGAACACAGGCAGTGCTAAAATTTTTGATGACCATCTTTCGGCACTCTGAGCCATTGTAGTTGTCGCTACAGAAACCGAGCAAGGGATCAGCAAAAATGCTCACAGGAAATGAGCGCCAGTATGACGGTCACACAAAAAAACTAAAATTCAGACCTTCAAACCTACGCACTCACCCAACACATTCTGAACAGGCAGAAGCAAATGACTGACCCGCAAAATAGGTCTGTCGCTCTGCTTCACTCCCGATCTAGGGACCCACAACCCACTGGGTGCCCAACCTGAGCACGGTTGGCCGGTTGGGTGAAAGCATGAACATGTGGCAGTGGCAGATGAATACGTGCACAGCATGAACATGCAAAAGGTAAACAAAACAATGAAATAAAAAGCATTGGCCGAGCGGATTCAGCAACTTGACAAAAGTTGAAATCACAGAGAAATATTGCCGACCTATTGAAAACCCCTTCAATGAGAGACCTATTGGCCTGATCAGGCCGAAGCAAATGACTGACTCAGTGTTAAGAGTCTGTCGCTCTGCCTCACCCCCGATCTGAGAATCCGTAACACCGACTGAGGTACATACCTGAGCAGGGCGGTCATCCCAGAACAAGGGGGCAATCAGGGTGATCAAATAAAATAAAATAAACTGGGGTCAGCTGTGCGGGTTCAATGAACAAGCCAAGCACAAGACAAACTTCCCGCTTGCCAGGCTCGACCCTGAACCCTTCTTTTTGTCACGCTGAGCACTGTGCAGCCTGTCGGCCAAAAGTTTGGCTCGAAGAGCTATTCCGCCATTTTATGGCACGATCGGATCTGCTTCAAAAGCGATCAAATTTCACAAAAGGGATTCCTCCGCTTCTTCAATCACTGGAGGAGGGCCAAACGAACGAGGCACTGAAGTGGTAGATCCTTGAGCTCCCAACCCTTGCAGCACTTGATCAACTTGGGCGACAAATGCCTGGGGTGGCAGAGCTGCCACTGCCACATTCTCTCTCTGCCTCGCCTCCAATGACCGGCGCTGCACCTGCAAGGTTCGAGCACCCGTAGCTGGAGCTGATGGCGTCAGACCACTCTCACTGGCTGAGCTCTCTGCCGCCACAATCGCATCACCCTGGGCTGGGGCCCCAGCCGAACCCGTCAATGCCTTCAGAGAGCCCAAAGCATTTTCCACAGGAATAGCTGCAGGACCACCTGCGACTGGCGGCACCACGATCATCGCTTGCTCATCGCCACGGTCGTGGTACTGGAGCGCCAAGGCTTCCTTGGGGACGATCACCATCTCAGACTTGAACAATGGCGATTCACAAGTCAAATGAAAATTGTCGACATGGGTGTCGACAGCCACTGCTCCGACCCTGGGGCCCGTCTCCTCGAGCGTGAACGCCTCTGTGGCTGCCGTCCAGTGAGCATGGATGCCAGCCAGCTGGCTCATCTGCATCGTCTGGTCAGGACCCTCCACTCGTGCCTGTCGATCGCGGCACCAGCGCGCATTCTGGATGAGCGTTGGCCCCGAAACTCGTGACAGAACAAGCCACGTTGAGGGCACCATCACCTGCGAGCAAGCCACATCAATCTTGTCCCCTGAGGTGCGAAAGCGGAACTCCAAGCGATCAGCATCCATGCCGATCGAGTCAGCTGAGGACAGGGCTGTCATCCTGACCTCAAAGTGGCACAAGGGATGATCCAGCGCCACCACAACTCCGCCTTCGCTGCACACGTAGAGCCGCCCACCTACCTCGAACGAGGTTGCCACAACCCTCCACCCTTGGAAGATCGTCACAGCGACTGACGGCACAAAGAGCACCTCCTTGATCGTCATCACCAGACCCTCGTTGATGTAGTTGAGCTGCACGGACATGTCCTGATCTGAACGATATCCACGGAGCTCCAAGTGCAAGAGCAGGTAGCCCTCGATCTTCACCTTGACGTCCACCCAAGTTGATGAATCATCACGCATGATGGGCCACCGAAATGGCTGGAACGCCGGGTGCGAGAGCACTGACCCTGTCAAAGAGTCCCACCGGGCGCATGGCACTGATCCATAAGATGTCATAGACCCGACCACAATCAGCTTGTACCCATTGATCGCCCTGACGTAAAAGAGGTTCATGTGGTATCCTGTGGCAGGAGAACGAACCAATTGACGATCTGACAGGATGTTGATGCCCGACTGTGCGTTGAGCAGGATCTCGTCCAAGAGCCACCCTTGATAGGGACTCTGGATGCGTTGATCTCTTGCATCCAAAATCAACACCGACCGTTCTTCATTCCCAGAGCCCAGCTGCTTGATGAAAGGTGGGAGCTGGTAGTTCTGCGGGTTGAACGCTCCCGCCACTGGCATCTGGCCCCAACGAACGGCCTTGTGGCCTCGAGCCTTTGCCCTCGCTTTTTGCTGAGCAAGCTTGGCCGTCTGCTTCTCCTTGTTGCCGAGCAAGTGCTTTGCAGCCTCCGTGGCTGGAGCCCAGCCTGCATTAGAGCCTTCTGCTGCTGCATACGCCGACCAGTTGGCTGGGGGAACGTCATCGTCGGAGTCCTCGTCCCAAACCGTCTTGTCGATCCCAGGGGGTGCTTCAGGTGCCTGAGCAAGCTGGACAGGAGTCTCTGGAGCATCAGGTGGAACCACACTCCATGAGGCCTGTGAGCCCACACCACTGGCACTGTCATCAGGGCGCACCTGATCAACCCCCTGGTCACTGGAACGAGCAGCAGCCATTGCAAATTGACGGCTCAGAGCAGGTGGAAAAACAGAAGCTTTGGAATTAGACATCCTAGGAGTGATCAAAATCCCAGGCCCAATCACACGATCTAAGGGGCACAAAAATCAAGCCTGGTGATCACTCCTTCTTGGAGCCAAAATGGCCCGGTCATCGGCCAGCCGTCCTTAGTTGAACAATATGCGGAGCAGCTAGCCAAAGAGGTGATCACCCAGTTATATAAATAAAAGATGGAGCATAAATATATATCCAGATCAAATATAAATGATGATCAAGGATATATAAAGGAGATCAAAGATTTATGGAGAGAGCAGCCTCTGAGAGTCCTCTACTTGTCCCAAGCCCACCTAGCCGTTGACATGTAAACAACTTATATATATATATATATATTATATACCTTGTATATATATTATATATATAACTTATATAATATATATATAATATAATATATATATATTATATTACATAACTTATATAATTTTTATATGAAAAACATGTGCTTAATAAACCTCTTTAACATTGTCAATCTATATGGTCATTTCATGCTCAAACCCCTGGCCTCTGGCGCTGTCCGTGGCCAGCCGCTGATCACCGAGGCGGTCACATCAAAGGAGGCCTCGTGACTCGTGGCGGAACAGCACGGCTGATGTTTGAGGAACTCCCAGAAAAAATTGGTTGATTGATGATTGATAATAGTTGATTATTGGTGATTGGTGAGTGATGTTGATGATGTTGATGTTGATGTTGATGTTGTTGATGATGATGATGATGATGATGATGGTGATGGTGATGGTGATGATGATGATGATGATGATAAGATCTCAAAGCAAAACCAAAATGGAAAAGATTGAACAAAAATGAAATGATTCCCAAATACAAAGCTTACAAGTTGAGAGAGAATGGAGAGAAACCTCTTGCCATGCTGCGGGGTCCCAACCGATAGGCTACCAATCGTCCATGAGCCCATGCCCGCCATGCCCGCCATGCCCCTGCCTGTTTCTCAGCACCCACTGGGTACAACACTGCCAGGAAGGGCAGTAGAAACATGGCATCAAAAATGTATCAACTAAGCATGGACACTTCAACTATGCTTGAGCTGCTTGCTTGCACCTGGAGCACAAATGCTTATCTGAAGGTTGATATCGGTTGATATCATGGACTACTCTCCTCATTACTTGACATACTCCAAAAGGCTACATGAATCCGCGAGATCATGGCTGAATCTAGTGAAAAGTGCATGGCTGTTGTCTGCTGAGTTGCACATGAAAAAATCTGAAGTGACCCCAGTGATATCTGAACACCGTAAAGAGGACTACAGTATCTTGTTTGGCTTTCTACATTTCTTCTCAGCAGCTGCAGCCGGGTTTGGATGCAGGAGAGAGACCATCTGACACTGGCACTTCTCTGTCGCTGAAACAAATGAAAGCACTGGTTCTGAACTTTAATGGCAATCCCAATCAAATCCGATGCGAGAAAATAGTTCGTTTGCAAAAATGTCTCGTTGAATTCACTTCAAAATGCTTTTGCATAGGTGCCTGCCTCGGGGGAGAAAACAGTTTAAGTATGTTTGAGTAACATGCACTGAGCTGGTTCAAGATGACTATGTCCCGGCAAGTTTTTGGATCCCAAAGCGGACTGAGTAGAGTTTGGCCGTCTCGAGTACTAGCCTCCGCCTAGGGGCGTGAGCTGCCACACGTACTCCATGCCGGACACTTGTGCCACAACGGTCACCAGTGGCGTGCCCAAAAATCAGCTATACAGGAGATTCTGAAGCGAATCAATGGAAAAAGCACAGGCTCAACCTCGGAGAGGTCATGAGAAGTCTCACAAGTTGCTGATTCTATGCGAGTTGTAGTGAGAGGCAATCATGGGATAGATGGGATCGATGGGATAGATGCACAGTGGGATAGATGAATAGATGGATGAATGAATAGATGGATAGATGGTGGATAGATGGTGAATAGATGGCTAGATGGATGGGTGGGGGATAGATGGATAGATGGATAGATGGATGGATAGATAGATAGGTAGATAGATAGATACGTAGGTAGATCGGTAGATCGATACGTAGGATTACGTAGGTAGATAGGTAGGTAGGAAGATAGATAGTGTTGATGCAAGACCAGATCTTCCACTTGAAAACATCAATTCACTTGTGCAATACAAAACCACTTGGAGGAGGCCTATCTTGGCATCCGACAATTGAGCGAATAATGGTACAAAAATCTCACCTGGCAGGGACGCAGATCGCCACACAGCATCTGGTTCCAAGGAGTTTGGGAACTGTTTCGAGTCAGGGCTGCTTCAAGTCATGGGCAGAACATACAGCAGTAGCATCTCTCCATTACCCTCTGGTAATTTAACATAGCTATTGAAAATGGTGATTGATAGTGGATTTTCCCATTGAAAATGATGCATATTTTACATATTCATATTTATATTTTGAATATCATATTGACAAATGACAAGATATCATAAATGATAAGATGTGATGATAAGATGTGACAAGATATGATAAGATATGATAATATATGATAAGATGATAAAATACGATATGCTATGATAAATGACATTGCTGTTTACCAGAGGGTAACCTCTGCATTTCTCACCCAACAAACATCCCGACATCCCGGTCCCGGTCCACAGATTTCCTGCGGATGTGATGCCTTAAAAGTCGCACAATGGCGATCAGAAGGACATCGTGCGCCACAATGCTCGAGGCAAGGGGATGATTCTCCTTCAGATACCTCAGTCACCGTCACAGCAAGGGTGAAATCATTGGTTAAATCCTTCGCGAACGACTGGGTTGTGGTTATCAAACAGTATGGTTAACAGTAGTATAAATATGTATAAATCACATCAGATGGTTTGCAATCAGATGGTGGTTATCAAACAAGACCTCCCATCTGATCCCCCACCAGCCCTTGATAGTGTGTGAAACTCTGGAGCTGCGCCGGAATCTTTGAGCAAGCTGCCCAAATGCTGCTTCGGCATAAGGTGTCACAAGCATACCAATCATGAGGGCAACTCCCATGATCGTAGATCCAATGCCTGCCAGCACCGCAACACGCCGCAACTAATTATTACCATTGAAGCTGATGAAAATACGGAGTCAAGTGGATGAACATGTCATTGGACATCCATTGACCAATCTGATGAATTGAAGGATATTAAAAATTATGCCATAACGGACTGACCCAAAAATCCAACTCTGGAAGCTTGGACTATGTTCGTCACCTGCACCACATCTCGCCTGTAGAGCGTGCGTAGTTAATTGGCTTGAAGTACTTTTGGAAGTCCAGCCTCGCTTCCGTGTTTGGCAGATATGCAAGTAAAACGGATAGGCTGACAAATAGATAGATAAGTCAATGGGTAAAATTTGGCTCAAATAATAATAGTAATAATAATAATAATTCATGTTTGATGAACGGTCATGGGTCATGGGTCAGCCCAAGCCCTGGTTTCGATTGCACCGTTGAACTTGTCCGTCGGCCGCTATCGTCTGGGATGGCTTCCAAATGTGGACAATACTCTCCAGACTGTTCACTTCAAAAAACCAAGGCATTTGGGTAGAAGTTATTATATAGTTATGAGTCGAAATTAGTCAAAATTATTCAAAATTACTACATGACCCCAGAAATGGACGGATTAAGACGAAAAATTGCCAACAAATTGTGCCCACCCCCATTTCCCTCCAGCACTCACTGTCGGGTGGCTTCTTGTCTGGAGGCTGCAGGGTATAGCCACGCCACTCGTTGCATGGGGAAGAGATGATGCCTCGGGGCTCGTGCGGAGCGGGTCAGGGATCAAGAAGCGCCCTATTTGCACTGTCAATCAAGCATGTCAAACCCACAGGGTGTTCAAAGGTGAAGAAAGATCTTGGGTTCGGACTGAAAGTGCAAAACTGTCCCATTCCGACAAATGCCATACAAATGCCATCAACGATCAAAACCCATAAATCACGGTGTGCAACTGCTCCCCTCCGCAGCATCAGCCAAGCTGCAAGAAGCCCAAATGGTCAGACCAAACACCAGGGCCTGATCGCGGTGTGGACCCTGGGGGAGCCTGTTGCGGCGAAGATTTGATGAAAACTTGGATTCCATGGAATTATTCAGAAGTGGTACTGTCAGGAAACCCTATCCTGTCAGGACATATTGTCCCACAGCGCTGGTGAAAGTTGTCGGTGTACTATGGATATGGGTTGAAGACAAGGCAAAGATATCTGTCCTGCAACTTGGGCTCAGGTCATGGCTGTATGAAACTTTGGCCCAATCCAACCATCAAACCAGCAATCTTTTAGGGACATCAACTGGTTCAAAGCTCCATATTATCTCCATATTATCTCCATATTATCTCCATATTATCTCCATATGCTCCTTGAAACCTTGGATGATAAGACAGTAGATGCTCTGACGGCACCATCTCGGGCACCTTGTGAGTGAACTCTTCTGGTGCGAAGAGGTCTTGGAAGAAGGTACCCACCAACCCTCGTGCCCAGCCGTAGATGATGTCACGTGCCACAGTGGGAACCTCAGGCCATGACCATCAACGGATGAGGCCAGCGCCGCGCCGGCAACGCTGGCAATGCTGGTCCCTGAGGCTGGAGCATACGCCTGGTACAGCAGGGATGGCTGGATCTCCCAGTCGGGGTTCATGCTCTTCTGGAAGCGGTAGTTGGTCACCTGGACGGTCTCATGCGAAGATTTTCTTGACTTCTTGTGGACTTCGTACATTCGAAATCCTGGTTGCACTGACTCTTTGACTCTTTGTTTTCCAAAGCTAGCTAGAAACATCACAATTAGAACATAGGACTAGAAAACCTCTATTGCCTTAAATCCCCCTGGAATTGTGTGGGATTTATACTTCTGATGCCTTGCGATCTTCACAAGTGACAACTGTACCTTTTCAGACAGCCAGGGCTGCGGCTGGCAGCATGATCGTGCAGAAAAAGAAACCGCTGATGGTTCCACCTGGCGGAAACACCGGTGGATCAACGGAACCAACGGCACCAACAGAGTCGATGGATCATCGCCAGGTGCCAAGTCATGCCAGGTCACTAATGCTGGGAGAAAGTCCACTGAATGCCATGGCTCGGTTAATGACTTCGAAGACAGGGAATTTCAGCCTTGGTGGCCAACAGATGCTTCATGCCGAATGATTTCTCAGGTGCCTTGGGGGTTCATTTTTTGAGGTCACTAGGGGTAGCAATACACATAAAGATAATCATTATTAGATAATCATATAGATTATACACATAATACACTTAATTTATTTTCTTGGCCGTGCTTCGAATCAGCATATTTCATCACTTGGTGACCGAGAGCATTGAAATTGCCATAGTTAGTGTTGGTATGCCTCTGTTTTTACCCTCTGCAATACAAGCAGCATGTTGGTTGGGAAAGTGGTGAGGAAGAATCTGGCCACCAGTGCCAAGTTCATCTCACTGAATGCCTGTGCGTGGCCCAGCCATTCCTGTCCCAACATGTTTCAGCCATATGCGAGTCTATTGCGATTCGCCCAAATTCATTGAAACATACTGAAACAGTGTATCTTCACAAAGAAAGGAAGATGTCCCCAAAAATAAACCATCGACTCTTGATTTTTGTTGGAGTATGTTCTTTCCGCCCAGTTCTTGACCAACCCAGTTCTTGACCAACCGCCTGGCCCACAGTCATTCGCTTCACCAAAAGTCGGTTGACCTGGGATCAGTTGATCCTGTAATATCCTGCCAGCTACGCTACCTCCATGAATTCCAAACCTGCCACTGGAATAAATGTCATTTCCAATAAATGCAGTGTCAATGCAAAATTATAATATATTAATACATTATATATATATGTATAATATATATATATGTGTATATAATATATATATATGTATATGCAATAATAATATAATCTACTGCCACTTCGCCAAATGCTTGTGAAGGCTTGTCCCATTGAAAGGCCATTGTCCAGCAGGGTTGGATGAAATGAGGATAGTACACGATCGCACTGGCTGGTCCGTCAAAAACTATGGTCCCTCACAAACCCCTGAGGCACAATGAATCATCCCAGAAATCGACATAAATCCCAACTAGCACGTCCTATGTTTCGCCTCCGACTTGTCAACCAGGTGGGTTTGACCACAGCCAAGGATCCAAGGGTTCACACATGGCCGACAAAATTGCTGCCACGAAGGCCGCCTTAGCACCGGATCCAAATGATAGGTGTTTTGTTGCATTTCAATGGAATTTAATGGGGTTTAATGATGATATTACAATGATATTACTAACAAATATCACCATCCATGTTTGGGATGGCAATCATGACACCCAAATGTGTTGCAAAAGTTGTGGAAGCAGAATGCAACCAATTGTCACAGTGGTTATATACCACTGTGAAGTATGTCCCAAGCTGAGCTCACAAGTCAAGCCATGTCAAGCCACTGTGCAACCCTGTGCTGCTGCCGCGAAAACCTGTCAGCATGCGGATACACAAAATGTCAGTTCAGTTTTGTTTACAAGTCCTTACCGCAAACAACAATCTTTCACCCTGACAGACCATCCATCTAGTGATAGGCATCTCAGGATTCCAGATTTGAATCGAGTGCATAATATCCGAAAATTTGCCATATCACAAGCTGCGCAGCTCCAAACCACGCCTTGCTGAAGAAATTGTCGCCCTCCTCTGGGACTGGAGGCGCCAGAGGTGACTGAGCTGTCTCTACTTCTCCTTCTTCCATCACGACAAGCGCTCGTGGGAGTCCACTGGGGCTGGAACAAAGCTCCCTGGTGCGCATGAAACACGGTGAGTTTGCTTGACCAGTGAGCAAAGACATGGCATGGCTTTACAAACGAGCAAAAAAAAGAGTTCCTGCAACTTAAAAAGTTCATTGCGTCATGTGTTCGTACACCCCGGTCAGATCAAGTTTCATGACTTACAATATGATCAACTCTGCAAAGGCCTTGATTGTGATTCATTATCATCCATCACTATAACCAGCCCAGCCAGCAACTGATACCTGGTATCAACTGGGAAACTAGTGATACAAGAAGTGTGCTTTGACTCCGCCATGCTTCAAGTGGCAGCAAGGTGAAGACCACTCCGAGGAGAAGCAAGGCGCCGAGGGTACGAGTGCTTCTGGCCTGGGAAAACACGATGACCGGGCGACGTGGGCCAACCATGTCTGCCAAGGGAAACCAAGGCATAGATAGGTCAAAAAAATGAACGAATTCCAGGGGCAGAGTTAGACACCTTCGCTTTCCAAGCAATGGCAGCAGTAGACTTGTTCTCAGCAATGGTTTTGAGAAATCCTCAGAGCTTTGCACAAAAAAATTCTCTTCAGCTCTACTTCGACCTGTGCACCCCGTCATCTTGACTATCTCAACCAAGACACCATGATTGGAATCGCAAGTGATTGCTGCGATTTGAAGGCAGCCCGTGCAGCAAGCAAGCACTGGAGCAATACTGGAGCCAAAAGCACCAGGATCAGGAAGGCTATTCAAAGGTTGTCACAAGCCGCCCCCCCAATCCATTGCCACAAACAGGCAACCTCTTGACAGTACAGACACGCAGAAGGGCAGGGACAAGGACAGCTTTTCATGCGGCGAGGCAAAGTTCGTGCCGTGCAACAACCGATGAAGCTTGTTATTGGACAATGATGCCAGTGAAAACTTTGAGTGAAACGTTGGGCTTAAATAGCTTTTGCCTATGGTTCTAATAACATCATTGAAACCTGCTGTTTCGAATCCAATGAAACTGTATTTGACACAGCAAATGACACCAGGAATTTTGTTTTATGAATGTTACTGACACTTCATTGAAACCCATGGCCACGCCCTTCACTCAGATCCTGCGGTTCCAAGTCACAATTTGCGTCGCTTTGGCGGAAGCATTGTCGGCGGTGGCATCTGCACCTTGGTTCAGTTGCTCTACTAAGCAAACTAGGTGCAAACTGCTGATGCTATCTGCAAGTTGCAACTGGTTGCATTGGGGTTCTTCGTGAATCAAATTTGAATCCCAAGTTCACAGTGTATTTTGCATCCATCAGCAGTGACTTTTACATGACCAAAACGCGAAGATAGAGTAAAACGCGCAGATGGAGCAATACTTTCTTGAATAATCACAGGCTGGCCTTCCAGGCCCAGTTGGGCAACCAGAACTCCACATTTTGGGGGGAAAAATGATCTTCGGAACTTCGGAAACCTCTTGAAGATCCTGGCGCCAAGAAACTCTGTCCAACTGTTGGTCCAGGGCAGAGCTCAAACCTGAACGGAAATCAGAAAACTGCTTTGATTGTGACCACAGACTTGCCGCCAACAAGTATTTCTGGGAAGTGGTTGCATTCAGCATGCCAGTCCCATGAAGGCATGGGTCAAAATCTAAACCACTGTTTCCACAGGTATTTTAGTCAACGTTGGGTAAAAGAACACTTGTGAGTTTGGTACAATGAAATAATGAAGTCAGATTGACACAATTACAGTATATAATTCTTGGGTACCGACTTTGACCCGGACTCATGTGATATTTCAATATCTTTCCGGCTCGCCTTTGTCGCCTTTGTCCTCCACCTTAGCTGTGTTGGACATGCAATGACCCAAAATGAATTTACGTCGGTGGATTGAATCCAACAAAACGTGTCAATTGGGTAAAGCCTCCAAAGATTGAAAGCCTTTGAAAAATCAAGATGTTCAAAAGCTGGCAGTTCTGCGTCATGAATTATCCAATCTCTAGACTCTGGCGCTTCACTGCGAATCAAGGTTTGGACATCTTTGCACCCGCCTGCCAACAAAGCCTCAAGACAGTGTGTTGAGTCAGCCAAAGAAAATGGCAAGAAAGTTCTTGCAATTCAACATGATAAGAAATGCCTACAATTCAAAAAAAAAATGTGCCGATCCAGAATGACCAGAGTTGGCGGTTCCATAGAAACCTTTAAGGCCATACAATTCTTGCGAACCAGTTTCTTGCAACAACCTTTCATCGGCCGAGAGACTCGAAGCAACTCAAGTTCTTGAAGTTCGTCCTTAGACTGGAACTCATCGCACTATCAGACTCGCTTTCTGGTGCACTGATACAGGTTTTCGTCCAAATTGTTGGTTTCAGGGGGTGCACTATCAGGTGTTTGACCTGTTCAACGATTCGGTATACCTTACCTGACAATGTTTGGAAACCAGCCACGAAACTCCAACTCGTTTCAACAGAAAGCCCGCAAACCAGAGTGGGATTGAATAACAGCTGCATTGGCTTCGAGACCAGAACTGATAATGCGTAGATAAGTACTTTGACTCACTATTGCTGCATGATCAAAAAATTATCATTTTGGGGTATCCCAAGTTTTGTGATTCCAAAGCCAAATGCAAAAATAACGGAATCGAGTTGCAAAAACTTAGGCAAAATCAACAGCTGCACAGTTACTTACAATAGGCCAGGATCCCTGGCTTCTTCTTGCCTCGATCTCTTGACCTTGTAGCATGCATGCCCAGGCGGCATCTGCCAGAAGTTTTTTGCTGTTGCTATGCATTTACCAATCACTTGTTTTGACGCGTTCTTCAAAAATACGGTTCCACCTTACTTTATAACCCTGCCTGTGTCTAACATTTGGATGGGAGTCAGTTACAGGCAGGTCATAGCACACAAGACCTGTGAGACACATCACTGCGCTTCCTGCGCTGCTTCAACGTAGCCACGACTGTCACTAAAATAAAATTAAAGCAAAGAGAAATGGGCAAAATGCGCCAGAAGCAAGAAACGGCAAGCAACTTTTCGACGCATGATTCGCAGAATTGTGTAGAACTCGGGGGCAAAAAGAAAGACCATCAAGAAGCATGGGACAATCGGACCAAACTGTGCGAGATGCAGGACCTGATTGAAACTTGCGAAGTGAAACATGCTCTTCTGCTGTTGCTGATCAATCACATCAGAGCCCCTGTCGCAGCAATCCTGTCACAATGCCCTCAGTTTGCCATCTGTGCAGCCCCCCAAGAATCTGACTGGGGCACTGCCGCCGGCTGCCATCTCCTTCAGTCTCAACCACCAGCGAAGTTGAGCAAAACAAACAGCCAAAAACATTTGGCTAAGAATACTACCTCCAATTAAAAGAAAATCCACCTTCCCACGGGGGTTTTACTGTTCTACCTGGGTTACTGCTACCTTCTGGCATAGCCACCTCATGAAATGCAAAAACACATGTCAACTCAGCATAACTCAGCCGTCCACAAGTTAATGTGGGCACAAGTGGGTCTGGTAGTTTTCTCCAAAATGTCAATTGACACCTCCAAACATATGCCGCCAAAGCTCTGGAAAGCTGTCAGAGATCGTCGAGGAAGATGTCATCAAAGCACTCGATGCACATGGCAATCTATTGGGTGCAAGCGACCGTTCATCGCCTGGGTCCCCACAAGAACTGTTTCCGGCTGCCAAGACCATGACACATCCCTCCTACCCTCCAAACATCTCCAAACTGTCAGATTACCATACAGATACAGATGGTACTGGTGGCTGTGTAGATGCGGTACAACATGGCTGCAAGATCTGCAAGGTGTCACTTCATCCGATTTGTCCAGGCTGCCAGGTTTCGCCACAGTCGACCCTGTCACTGCTTTGGTATCCTGCCATGCAAGGGAAAGGAATTGTGCCAGCACTGTCTATCGAGCACGGGAGGCACCACTCACCCCAACCCATGTCAACAAATTCATGCAAAAAACCGGCCTTCCACTTTGGCAAAATACTTTGCTTGCCATTTAAGCGCCGACGGATTTCAACCTTAGACCCAATGTGATTTGTTGTGGTTTTTCCGTCTGCTCATGTCGGTCAAATTCACACACGTAGGTCCACCTACATCAGTTACACTATAAGGCTAATAAGCCATAGTATGGATACTAGTGTCTTATTATTACAGGTCAGTTTAAAGCGCCGCGCCCCAAGTACCCCTCAACATAAAGTAATACCTTGATCAACACCACCGTCGTGTGGATAAAAAAAGGTATAAACAAAAAATAAAAACAAACGCCTCGTCGCTTCGGATCGCATCGCCAAATGAATCATGTAAAACAACATGTAACCACGCAAACAGTCATGTGTGACAAAAAACGTTTCACTGATGACATGTACACTGGATGAAACGAAGAACCCTCGAATTCACTCGGACAACGCATCCTTTTTTCACCATGCTGTGGGGAACGATCGACCAGGTTGTTTTGGGTTGGAATGGCTTTCCAACTCACCCTGAGCCATCCGTTTTGGGTTGGAATGGCTTTCCAACTCACCCTGAGCCAGGCAAAAAAGTAGTGTGGTCAAACGGACCGAATAAGACAAAGGTCAGACAGACCGGAGGAAACCGGGTGGGAAAACAAGGGTGGGTATTTGGTTTCCTCATAAAAATTTGAGGTCCCACCCACCCACACCTTGAAAGAGTATGTTGCGGACACAACATAAAATGAAGTGGATTCAGTATTATAAAAATTGACAGAGACACAAACCTTGTTCAAAAACATGGAACACAGTTTGGTGTCACAACATGAAACACATCTCAGCACTGAAAGACATTCACTGCCAAAGTGTTTTCATAAAAAGCAGTGTTTGAGGTTTGCAAAAACACAACAAACCGCAGAGCAACACGCTGACGCGTAGAAAAGCGAGGACAGCGAAGTAAAGAGGAGTACCTTTACATTACGGAGACGCGGCGCACACGCAGTGCAGAAAACATCTGCACAGCGAAGACAACAGACCTTGCACAATAAGGCCATCATCTTTTTCAAAGAGTTCAGGCTTATTATTACAGGTCAGTTTAAAGCGCCGCGCCCCAAGTACCCCTCAACATAAAGTAATACCTTGATCAACACCACCGTCGTGTGGATAAAAAAAGGTATAAACAAAAAATAAAAACAAACGCCTCGTCGCTTCGGATCGCATCGCCAAATGAATCATGTAAAACAACATGTAACCACGCAAACAGTCATGTGTGACAAAAAACGTTTCACTGATGACATGTACACTGGATGAAACGAAGAACCCTCGAATTCACTCGGACAACGCATCCTTTTTTCACCATGCTGTGGGGAACGATCGACCAGGTTGTTTTGGGTTGGAATGGCTTTCCAACTCACCCTGAGCCATCCTCAATTTCATGAACGTGAGTTGGAAGCACGATCCGCACTCGAGGACAGCCCGACAGGACTGGGTCATCAAAGACAAGCCGGCTTGGAGAATCCGCTACGTTCGAATGACTCGGCACTCGACCGAACCACGAATAAATCTTCAACCTAGCCTCTAAACGGACAAAGTCTTTGAGCAAAGGAATGGAAGGAGGCGTAGCGCCAACACCTTTGATATACGTTGCTCTGGCTGCAACGTTGTCAAGGAAGTATACTGTGGGGCACCCTGTGAGATACTTCATCCACAGGCGCGTGGCCATGACTACCGGAAGCACTTCCAGCTCGTAGATAGGATGAGAAGAATGCTGTAACAGCTCGTCCACGAAGGTCTTAGGGACGACCTCTCCAAAGCACTGAACTGGAGTACCTGTCGGTGAAATCAAGACTGCACCAATGCTGGCAAGAACATCTGAATCGGGCTCATATGCGCCGTCAGTAAAGACGTACCAAGTGGTACAAAGAGTTTTAGAAATCACCACAGGCTTAGAGGACCCTATCGCATGCTTCAAGTCCATCAAGGTCTGAAGAAAATCTGGGGTGAAGGTGATCACCTTCTTTTTCTGTAAAGACTCAAGCGAGATGGCTTTGACAAGTTGATTCATCGTTCTGCCGAAGACAAACGCACTAAACCAGATCAGCCTTCCATGGAGCCTCTCAAGTTCTTTGGGCGTCGACCTCTGCGCACCTATCAGATTGTCAAGAATCTGCATCAGCTCGGACTTCCTGCTCTCGGTATGCTGTAGTGCGAAGGTGCCGTCATGAATGGCCCCAACATCAAAGATTACTCCAAGTGACTTGAAGGAGGGCCCAAAGGAAGTTGCCTTTGAGCCAGTCTCCGCAAACCACACTCCCAAAAGGCGAAAGAGGGATTCAACATAAAAAGACACGTTCGTCTCTTCACCCTCCACGCAAACACAAGTGTAATCGTCGAAAAAGCTTGTCCGCAAGACTTGGAGAGCAACCACTCCTATGTATGTCAGGCTGGCCGCCACACGCAAGAATGAACTCACTGAGCCGGAGGCACCAAAGGGTAATGCCAGGGCGGCAAAAATGCCAACCCCTCCACCAGGTCGCTTGACCGCAATCTTGAGTCTGTCTGCATGCCACTGGTCCACACCGAACTGCTTGTAGGCCGACTTCAAATCGTAAGTGCGGCCAGTGAGCTTGGGGAGGCATCCACTTGGGGCCTGATCCAACATGAATGCCAAGTGAGCACATAGCTCGTCCACGGCTTGGACACGGAGCTTTTCTCTCAAACCGTAGGCACCATTCACGCCACATATCGTGAAGTCGTCCACAAGTCGCACCTTTTCCTTCTGAGGTACTGGAAAACGCTTGGCCACAAAACACTCTCCTTCCATAGAGCTAGGAGCCAGCCAACCTTTCTCTACTTCCATCATAGTCTCATCCCACACAAGCTGATCGTGCTCGGATTCATCCGCGCCCTGGAGAGAATTGACAACTGAGGCATTCAAGCCTTTTGACATGTTGATCAACTGTTGCGCCCCAAGGGACGGTCTTCTGACGTCCGGCCTGAAAACACCTGTAGACGGGGCCCACCCCGTAAGCTTGAAGCCACTGCAAATGTCATCAATCACTGCCACATCTGGGTAATCCAGATCCACCAAGATTTCACGCCAAAGAAGGAGGCGCTTTCCCTCGAGAATGCGCTGCAAGTGCTGGGGCAGCTTTTGGTGCAAGGCCTGCTCCTCATTCTTTAACTCAAGTGACCGCCTGAGCCATTTCTTCAAAAAGGAGGCCCTCAACTTGAAGCGCCCCAGCATATCACCATTCAGCATGCTATGCACAACAGTCTTAATCTCTTGGGGCACCTGCGCAATGATATCTCTCGGATGACCTTTTCGCACCGCATCACGTATGAAGTCAGCCGGTTCACGAGGGATACCCACCTGCAAGAGTTCACATGGTTCACCGGCTTCCCATGACTCAGTTTGGAAAACCTCCTCATATTTGCGCTCCATGTCATCTCGAGCAACACCCCCAGGAAACAGAATACGATGACAAACTTTGGCTCCTTTGGGCAGCTTATGCAAAAAACTCTGTACCTCTGATTCGTTTGTTGCTGACGCAAGAAGGGCAATGTATTTGCCGTATTCGGATACCAGTGGTCTCAATTTTTGCCCTTTGGGTTGCGTTGTAAAAAGCTGCCTGGTGGCAACATTAGGCACTTCCAGAATTTGTTGGTGCAAGTCATCTGAAAAAACGAAGCCACAACGAAGAGCCTCATCCTTGAGAATGCATGCAACGCGGTCACACAGCAACTGCGGGTATGCAGCTTCTTCACTTGTAGGGAAAACCGTCCGGCCGTGGACATCTTTGTAAGGCCGCCACGGCTCATGTTTGTGTTGTCCATCACATTGCAATGCAAGCGATTGAAACATGTCTTTTTCGGCATCTCGCGGATTCCAACTCCACCACGCGGTCTGCTTGTCACGCTTGCCGCCATGCATGCAATGGTGAAAAACTGAAAAATGTCGAGCACCAAACGTTTCCAAAAGCCTTGCAACGTCTGAAAATTTCCAGAAAAAAGAGTTTTTGGGATTTTCGATGCTGACAGATATGCCATGGGCAATCAGCTTGCTGATTAAGCGCACAGTCGCACTATAGCTGCGGTTGGCCTTGTCTACCCGTGCTTGATCATGACTGCTCAGATCAGGCAAGCCGTCAGGAAAGACTTCGGACCGAAGTGGTTGAGGCCCGGCTTTGGGATGTTCGCCAGGTATTGGCCGTCCCCTGGCTCGAGACGCTGTTCCGCATGATGGCGCAAAATGCGCGTGTAAAATTGCATCTTTCTCTACATCGATGAAACTCTCCAAGTCATGCAAGCTTTGGGAGTCTGTCACATCAATTTGAAAAATAGGAAACTGCTCAGACCGATCCTTCGTTTGGTCTACAGCTACAGCCTCAAATCCAAGTTTCCTACAAGCCTTGGAAAGACGAGCACTGCCGGCAAAAATTTCTAAGATGATGCATCTTGAATTGACACTGCAAGGTTGCAACGTTTCAGCCGCAATTTCATTCACAGAAGTTCCAACGTTCACAACTCGATCCACTGGAGTCACTGAGATCCCCGCGGCCACAGGTGTTCCTGTTTTACTGCCATCAAGCTGTGTTGCTGGTTTTTCTTCCAGTCAACTGCTGTGGCACTTGTGTGCCCCATGTCCACCCTTCAGACATTTCATGCATGAATGAAAACCAAAACGACAGCGTCCTCTCTTGGTCGCATTTGCACATCCCTTGTTCAAATTGAAATTCCAACACAATGGTTTGTTGTCTGATGTCTTTGTGTGGAGGCCTGACAACTCAGTTGGCAACTGGGCAGGCGTCTTGGATCCTTGACGCGGTTTCTTTGCTGGAGGTTGTGGCTGCTTGTCACCACCACTGGCTGCAGGCGCTGGACGCTTCTGACTGAGTGGAGCTGGAACCAGGTACATGTTGACCCTTGGATCTGTCATGTAAACACGAAGCTGTGCATCCAACGGAGGCTCCCCATCTAACGTCGGTGACTTGAGGGGTCCATCATATTCTGAAGCAAGCAAAAGGAACATCTCCTGGTCTGCACGAATGATGTGTTGCAAGCTAAGCGCCTGAAAATGAGCTGGGGTGTCAGCCATGAGTGCCCTGAAGAGTTTGTTCACCCATTCCGAATGCGCATCAAATGACATCAATCCCACAAGATCAAATGCCAATCCACGACGCTGCAGTGCGTACATCAATTTCATTTCAGTGCCAACGTCAACGGTCGGCAAGGACTCAGCCGACACAGCCTTCAATGTCCCTTGTTCAAGAGTCAACAATTGTTTCTGTCTGGTTTTGGCATCGGCTTGGATCTCTGAATCCCTGGAACTGCACTTGGACGGCGCCACATACAAAAGGGCTCCCGACTCAACAATGTGAAAACACAGGTCAATAAGGCCATGCGATGCTCTCTGTTCATGCATGTGTGAAAGGCCAGTGATCCTAGCCTGTTGCGCCTCAAGCCGACGCCTCTTCTCAACGTAAGGCAAGGACTTCGATGGTTCTGAAGTGTCACCAGCCACTGCCTGCTTCCTGATATCTGACATCACCAATGTCTGTGCCTCAAAGTGAATGCGTCTAACAATTGACACCTCGGCAATGGATGCAGGACCCTGAGCAACTCGATCAGCAAATCTTTGCATGTCATGTTCCGAAACTGGTTGTTGCGGAGTTCCAACTGTGAATGCCAAGCTCGAAAACGTTGTGATCTGCAAGTTACTGAACCAGTCATGAAGCCCATCCAACAACTCATCACATCGCTTTTGAAAAGCGGCCTCTGAGTCTATCAGTGACATGGCAGCACGGCAAGTCCCTTAAGGATTCGCACAGTCACTATGGGAAAGCAGTCTTACTTATGACTTGCAACACGTCAACGTGTAAAAAATCTTGTCAAAAGAAATGCATCGGAAATCTTGTAAGTTGGAGAAACATCGACATCTATACATGTGATTGCAAAAACCTTGTTGGGCTCACATAGTACGTGCCTGAAGGTTCAGGGCCCTCACTCAGAAAAGGTTGCATTCGGAAATTTGTCCTGAAAGCGATGTATTTTGCAAAAATTATGTTCTCAACAGTTTCGTTTGAAAATGGACGCCTCTGTATCATGTTTCCCACCATCTGCTTGGTGGATGATTGAGCCCAGGACGCACATGTAGTGACTTGCCATGGATTGGCCGCTGAATCCAAGTGCAGGGTGGTCAAACGAAAATTTGACAGATTACCCTGGATTTCACTGGTGCAGCAAGTAAACAACACAAGTCGCAAATGAACTCTTTGATGCATGCAGTGACATGATTCTCATACCTGAGTAAGTCACTCACGCTGAGGTCATGACGTGTTGCATCTGATTTGAAACCGTTGAGAATCTTCTGACATTACCAGATTTCAAAATTGAAGTTCACATGATGCACCAAGAACATTGGCAAGTGAACTGACATCTGAAAAACCGCAAAAGCCTACAACTGCACGACTGAATCACTCAAGTGTCCATGCTATTTTTTGTCAGCAATGGGCACGACCTCAAGCATACTCCGGCATCTTTCGCCAACAAGTGTGGCAACATGGAGTGTCGAATCTTGTCTCCTGCACGCTCTCGTAACGGCTGGGCTCAGCCACCCTTCCGCAAAGCATGATCCTTTGATTCTGCAGTTCCATGAGGTGCAACGTTTTGAGTTTCCTGTGCTGCAAGAGTTTCAACTGGTTTGGCACTTTCGGCGGATGCACTGGCCGTCTGGCACTGCTGAGCTCAGCGGCTTCCTCATCTGAGCTGGACGAGGTGGTGGCAACTGAACATCCACTGTCCTCTGAGCAAGTGTCCAAGTCAATCACCTCGCTGCTATCGGCCAGTTCCCAAACGGATCCAGAGGCCTCAACCTTGCATTCAAGAGCTGCATGGGGACCTTCTGAACTCTTGTCACATGGCTCCACAGGTTTCAGCCAGCCATCATGAAAGGTGCTGTTGGCTGTGTCATCAACCGGGTCTCCAAAACCAAGACTTGGAGCATACGAAAATTCACTGTGAGCCCCATCGTCAAAATCTGGTGCTGTAGCAAAAGGCCCAGGAAATCTTCCACTGCAAGAAACGCCCTAGCCGCACCTCCAAGAGCAGCTTCTCGAGCATGCGCAATGGACGGCCAAGGCCATCACGAGCGTACACCAAGGCTGAGCGCACGGCCGAGGTGTGACCTCCAAGCACTAGCCGATCCTCCCAGGGCAATCCTCTTTTCGAGCACCAGGACAACAAAGTGCACTTGCAACTGTGCGACGTCAACCTACGTCCATCTGTCTCAATCTGAACTGAATGCAAAAGAATTGATGTCCATTGTTTCATCTCTTCACTGCTGAGGGGCCTCATACTGATACCACCGTCCTCCAAAGGTGCTGGCATAGTTGGATGGCCAGCTTCAAATGAAATTCCAAGCTCAGCACGGACCTGCGTCCAAACAGTGATCCAGCCGTCATCGACAACACCTGCAGCAGGAGCACATGCATGCAAAAAACAATTTCGAAAAGCAGTTGAATGTTTCGTTTTGTGATCCGCTATCTTGAGCTCGGCATAGGCAACCACTCCATCTGGGCCACAATCCAACAACATGGACTCAGCTTGTTGTAGATCATTCCAACGACTCCGTGAGTAAACAGCTAAAAGAATCATACCAGCCATGCAACGATCCCAACTGTCTCTGCTGCTGTCTAAAAGAACACTGTGCAACGCTACCAAGTCTGTGACCTTGAAGGGATCAGCCTGCCGCTTCGGCCCAGTGTTGCGACAACCTGACACGCCAAGACATCGCCTGGATGACGTCAGGGAGTCAAGTTCCTTAACACCCACAACATGCTGCACGAAGAGCAAAGACTGTATTATGCTCTGAATCCTAGATGCAGGGGCTCCGGCAACTCTGAGTCCATCCAAAAAATGATAAAAATCTGCTTCAGCGCCAGGAAATGCAATTCGACGGGTTTCCAAGTCTGAAGTGAACCTCAAGAATGAATGCACACGTTTCCTAAGCGTGCTGGGCGCTTTCTTCCAGAAAACATCCCTCAACATACGCAATCTCTCTGCAGTTGTTTTCAAATGCAAAAGCTGTTGAACCACGATGATACTGCAAGGCAAAAGAATCAAAACATCATGCCAACGACGTAATGCCACTTGAAAATCAGCTTCACGTTTGTCCTTCCACGTTTGTTCAGCACCTGAACGCACAATGTGGTGCCATGATAGAGGCTCTGACACACGAAGCTTCTTGGCAGGCGCCGGTTCAGCGCGGGAGGCACAAGGGACAAAAAGTGGAGGCTCTGCTACTTTCCAGTCCATGATACCATTGGGCTCAGTTGGACTCTCAAAAACTGTCTTCCAGAATCCATGTTCCCAAGGCAACTTCAAAGAACTGTCAGCAGGGCACTCAGCCCAAATGCGATAAAAATCCATCAACGACCCCCCATGCTATTTGGTTTTTGGTTTCCTCATAAAAATTTGAGGTCCCACCCACCCACACCTTGAAAGAGTATGTTGCGGACACAACATAAAATGAAGTGGATTCAGTATTATAAAAATTGACAGAGACACAAACCTTGTTCAAAAACATGGAACACAGTTTGGTGTCACAACATGAAACACATCTCAGCACTGAAAGACATTCACTGCCAAAGTGTTTTCACAAAAAGCAGTGTTTGAGGTTTGCAAAAACACAACAAACCGCAGAGCAACACGCTGACGCGTAGAAAAGCGAGGACAGCGAAGTAAAGAGGAGTACCTTTACATTACGGAGACGCGGCGCACACGCAGTGCAGAAAACATCTGCACAGCGAAGACAACAGACCTTGCACAATAAGGCCATCATCTTTTTCAAAGAGTTCAGGCATATTGAATCAACATATCCTGAACAACTGACATCCTTGTTGCAATCAAACTGCCAGTTTGCGAACTGCCCACCCATGCCAGCTGAAAACGTTCCCTGACTGAGTTTTGTACTTTCCTTGGGTCACGCTGTTTACCGATACAACGGCGCAGCACCTGGTTCGTCACCTGAACCCGTTTTGATCCACGCAGCAATCATTGAAACAACATTGCTGTCAATATTTTGGGAAAGGAACCATCGTGTAGCCCATGGTCACCAGCTTTGCACTGCGCCTGGGCAGAGCGTCAAAATATGTCAAAATCATCCACTAAGATGCGGTGCACAAATATATCGCAAGTCATGTTAACATGCCCATGGGTGAAACGGTCAAACGTTTCAATGGTTATTCAAAACCAGAACTGAAAACCATCACATGCGCCTGGAAGAAAGACCCAACTTCATCGACTCATCAACTAAGAGAATCCCAGAGCCGAAAAGCCATCGCGCACCATCCAATCACAGCAAAAACTACACGACTGTGCGTCCAATAACAAAAACAGTAGCAAAACATCAAAGAATAAAAAAAACATAAACAATATATATAATTCTCTTCATGGGCGCCCCAAAAGTCACACATGCGAGGAATTCTCTCCGAGGGATGCTGCCGATGATATGATATGACATGACATGACACGACATGACATGACACAACCTGAGAAGAAAAAATGTGACATTACATGATATTGAACTCACTGCAGCCACTTCCTTCTTTTGGCCAGGCTGGGTCTTTGTCCCAAAGTGTTTGAAATGCATCTGACGAATCATTCGTTCCAAGTGCCTACTTTTGGCACACGAAAGATCAAGGAGGAAATCATGTAGTTTGCAATTCTGCAAAGTTGATGATTCAACCAGTCCCAGAAGGAGGAGGTTGGGGTGGCTGGAGGTACCTGATGAAGAACTTGAAGAAAGACGGCCATCATGTTTCGTGTCTGAATCTCCATTCAGTGCTAGTTACGTCGTGGTTTCCCACCCTAAACCCTCCCATGGAAAACTTAGTCCTACGCTCGCGTGAAGTTTTCTACAAATTTAGTTCGCAAAACGCCACGCCAAAATATGTATACACTTACTTAGCGTGAGGCTATCGCCACGGTATACATATAAACAATATCCAGAAAAACGCGTTATATATATAACCCTGAGCAAGTGAATGCAGTTGACATGAAATCGGAAACACATCACAGCTGAAACGGACTGCCACCTTTTTACATTCTCTTTTAAAGAGTAATGGGTTGGATGCACACCAAGGCTAACGACAGCCATTTGAGTTCCGATGGCACCGAGTCGTAAAGCCCCCTAAGGTGTGGGACGGTGGGCTAAAAAAGTTGCACCAACCCTAACCGATTGATCCACTGAGAAATGTGACGGATATCAAATAAACATCATTGAAGTGCTGTACAATTTAAAGGAATCCAGAGTTTTGTTTGTACAGTAAAACTGGATAAATTCCGAAAGAGGTGAAATAAGATCCAGTAGAAAAACAGGTAGTTGTGGTTTTACCGGATGGGATTTACACCATCATACCTCAAATACCTGTTTACCTTCCAGTA
This sequence comes from Cladocopium goreaui, assembly GCA_947184155.2. Taxonomy (NCBI): domain Eukaryota; class Dinophyceae; order Suessiales; family Symbiodiniaceae; genus Cladocopium; species Cladocopium goreaui. The sequence continues at coordinate 53,670 of CAMXCT020006554.1, read as the reverse complement.
TCCCAAAAAACCTTTTCCGGTAGAACAAGGGTGTCCTACAAGGTCGTTTTGGTTTACGATTTGGAAGTAGATTCAAAACTTCCGAGTTTCCAATAGGAAACATACACCTGGGACACCGCGAAACGCAGGACCGCGTGGGAGAGTAGAGGTAACCGGAGTAAGGAACCGAAACACGCTACAAGGTCAATACCGGACCCAGGAAGCGTATTACTTACTCACAAACACACAGTCGCAACACGTCGCGAATGCGTGCTAGTTACGTCGTGGTTTCCCACCCTAAACCCTCCCATGGAAAACTTAGTCCTACGCTCGCGTGAAGTTTTCTACAAATTTAGTTCGCAAAACGCCACGCCAAAATATGTATACACTTACTTAGCGTGAGGCTATCGCCACGGTATACATATAAACAATATCCAGAAAAACGCGTTATATATATAACCCTGAGCAAGTGAATGCAGTTGACATGAAATCGGAAACACATCACAGCTGAAACGGACTGCCACCTTTTTACATTCTCTTTTAAAGAGTAATGGGTTGGATGCACACCAAGGCTAACGACAGCCATTTGAGTTCCGATGGCACCGAGTCGTAAAGCCCCTGGTCCGATGGTGTCATCGATTTACCAAGGGCCCAGTCCTTCTTTCCTTCTCTTCTTTGTATTTTGCTCCACAGGTGTGGTTTCCGATTTCCTCTTCTGCATCTCCTCGTGAAATTCCTTTGCATGCAATAAGAAATCCGAAAGAACATGCCATGTCTGCTCAAAGGGTTTCCAACGCACACGCAAACTCAAGTCAAAGCTATCAAACTTCATGTTGGATAGGTCGTCAGCTAATTGGTTCTTGTCTCTCCTCAACCAATCAAGCAACAAACAGCAATTGCCGATTCTAAGTGACTCAGAGAGCTCCATCACCAGTACCGTGAGCGGGAACTTGGTGCTCATCCATTTCGCTATTGCATATGAGTTCCCCAAATTGTCTGTCTTGCCCCTGATCCAACACTTCGCTTTCGAGCCCTTTGGAAAGTGCGGCATCCAAAGTTTGACAGCTACAAGAGTTGCAAGAAGTTCCAAGGAGGCAATCAATCTCTTCGGATCCTTTCTAAGTTTCAACCAGCTGGCCCAGTCAGCCGTGATCTCTTCCGAGAACCAAGCCAAAATTTTGCCATGCTTATCTTGTTGATATCCACCTATCCAGGCTCCATCTTCTGTCGCCCTCGCATCTGTGAAGAAGAGCAACTCCTCTTCCACTTCACCTTCAACTTTCAAGGGTGGAGGTTCCTGCAATTGGCCTCCTTCTTTGAACCTTCGTGCAAGAAAAAGTAATATGGCCCTGAGCATTGCCGGCAGCTTCAGCTGTCCCCTCTTGTTCCTCGTAGCCGCAGCCCAACTGTAGAGCGGCCCCAGGAATGGCTTCTCCCAGTGTAGTGCAAGTGCCGCAAAGCCCAATCGCCCCAAGCCTTGCTCAAAGAATTTTGCGGTGGTGTTGCCTTCCTTCGCAAGCTTTAAAACCCAGTTACACATCCAGTCGGCTCTCCTGGGGGAGAGACCAAGCTTGTAAGTAGTGTAGTCTGTATACAGACCTATCCACTCAACGCGCAAACCACCACGTTGCTTTGCCCACTTGAACGGGAAACCCAAACAAGAAAGAAAAAGGAAGGCCAGTGTAATGCCTCTCCGACCACCAGGGCTAGCAGCTATGGCCTCAACATCATCCGCAAAAATCAAAAGCTCAATTGGCATCTGTGGCCCCAAGAGTTCGTGTACCAGTCTGACGCCAGACCCCGCTATCCTTGACCACCAGTAAGAAGCACATGCCAGTCCAAAAGTGCCCACATTGTTTACATATATATAGGGGTCCTCATCGCTCACACGACACGCTAGGAGACCACGTTCTTCGGGTGCATGAAGGAAACGTCTGTGAGCTTTGCTGATATCACCTACAAGACTGAAAACCGAGGCCCTGAGCATCTGGAAATAGGCCAACAAGTATTGCTTCTCCCTAGCACTTGGACTCCTCACCTTATCTCTGCACCTGATACGATTGTTGACCTTTGTACCATGGGTCGCATCATGGATGACTCGCCTCTTCCTTTGGTGGTTTTCTTCCACCAGCACTGCCAGTGAGGATATGGCTAAACGGCCACCAAATTTTTGCTTTGCCTCTTCCAGTGTGAGCCTCTCCATCAAGCCCTCGTTGCATTCCTCTTCAAATTGCTGTCTAACAAAGCTCTGGTGGGCCTCTACAGACTGATAGTTGGATCTCCAAACCTCCTCTTGCATGTGCGGGTCATCTTCCAGTTTCCATGTTGTCTGCTCTTCAAAGACGTGTGGGGTCCTTGGGAGCGGTATGTCCACCCCTACCGGAAAGCCTCGCTCTCCCTGCATCAAGAATTCTCTGTCCACATCACCAGAGAAAGCAAGTAGCTCCTTGAGAAGCCTTAAGTAAAAAGGTTGCCCCGGTGCCTTGAACTCCAGGTCCTCTTGAGTGCTACCGTGCTGTTGTAGCTTCCTAACCCAGAGTTTTCTGATGCTGTCTTTGAGGACTTCATCACATACTATGTCACATCCCTGCTCCCCCTTCACCGCCATCTCAAAACAAGCACGGTCCAGCTTCCTGTCATCCCCCAGGTGTTGTAATATCAAATCTAATGTCTCGCTGCGCAACTCTGTCCAAAAACAATTTTTACTCCAAACTCTTTTGTCGATGTCCCACCTCCCCATTGAAGGGAGTCCTGCCCCGTCATGAAAAAATCTTTCCCTACCAGGTTGCTGACATTGTCTGGGCTGTCCAATTCCTCCGAAAAGTGTGTCCCCATCCGGCTGTGAAATGGGAAAATCTGTCCTGTCTGAGTTTGTCTTGTCCCCATCTTCAGCGATGACAGGACTTGCTCTTCTGCGCAGTGTAATTTTTTCCAAAATAGTTTTTGCAACCCATTCACAAAACGATGAAGGCCATTGTTCTGAACCCGTTGTTGCAAAAACAGAACCTGCTGCTCCTACCAGTTGTCTCTGTGCCGACCGCGCCTGTAGTGGCCCCTTATAAAAACCTTGTTCATCAAAGCATGGTTGTCCTTTGCAGAAGGCTCCATGCACATTGTCAACATTTGCAAGTAGGAGTCTAGTGGGCTTCAAATAATCGGTTCCAAAATCCAGTTGATGAAAAGCCACTGTTGTCACCTGCTCCAACTGTAACAGTGATGTGAACTGTTCCCATTGCCACATGCTTGCAGGCCTAACTCCATAGTTTTCTCCGCTGCGCATGGCTCCCAGGTCCTCCGGGCTTTCAAAAATTGCAATGCCCTGTTGTTTCGCTTGCAGCTCAAAGCCCTTGAAAGTGAAGTCTGCCATGGTGTTCCCCCACAACGCTCTTTTGCGCTCGGCCCATGTGAGTCTACTTAGGCCTCTGGGGAATCTGTATGATCGGACCGGTCTTGGTCCACGTCTGTTCGCCCAAACCACTCTTGAGAAGGTACTGCACGGTGGGCTGAATAAAACTGCATCATAACGTCCTGAAGCTATTTTGTTTAACAAGCGCTGTTGGACATCTTTTTGTGTGAGGTCCAAGAACGGCCGCACTTGTATGTCGACCATTTCAACCTCGACTGCAACACCATATCCTTTCGAAAGTTTGCGCAGCCATGATGAAACTGAATTCTTCCTGGGTCTTCCAGAAAAAATATAAAGAACCCTGCAAACTTGCTTCGAAGTTGAGTCCTTACTGCATGCAGGCTGGTCCACCTTTGGTCAGTGTGCCCCGGTCGTGTCCGGGGGGCTCTTCTCCTCTTTGCAATTCAAGGCGTCGTGTCCCTTCTTGAAACATCGATTGCAAACATGTGAGAACTTGCACTTCTGGTAGCTGCACTTTCCCTGATTGAAACGAAAACAAATCTTTGCGCCATCCGGTGTTGTACCACTTCCTTTGCCCTTCGACTTGCCCTTTGCACTTGAGGATTTTCCGTTCTTCCCCTTACCTTTGGGGTTCCACTCTCCCCAGTTCTGCTGCGGATAGGATCTCTTGCTGTAAAGTGCAAGCGGAGTGATGAAGTGACGTTCCTTGGTCGTAGGGCACTTCCAAGCTTGTTCCAAAGCTTTCCCAAATTGTAAATGATCTGTCACCATCAATGTATACGCCCTCTTACGTATGGCTTGCTCGTAAGAAAGCACCAGTGCCCAAGGTGGGGTCTGCACTTGGTTCCCATGCAAATCAGTTGATGAAAGTCCCCACACATAGTCACCCAAAACATAGTCCTTGTACCGTTCAAAAAGATCACGTGTGACGTCCTGGATCTCCTCCCTGTTGGGGTGCTTGATGGCCAACATGAGGATTGCATTGACCATGACCGACAGCCTACGTCTAAGCTGCTCAGGTCCTGTAGGCAAAGGAATTGTAGAAGCCCCTTTTCTGACTGAAAGGCTCCCCTCGCATCAAACACTGGTATCATCACATCAGGATCCACTTCATCCTTTGAAACTACTTCGGCCATTGTTTCGGCCCTGAATTCCCCATTCTCCAACTCCTGCAGCTTCTTCTCTAGATACTCCTTGGAAGGAGTCACTTTGTCTTCCAATCTTCCATACACCTTCATGTAGGCGTTTCGCATGTTGATATAGTCTCCAGTCGGAATGGGTTTTGTCCATTCACGAGTCTCCATCTCAGCCTCTACCTCCGCTTGTCTCTTTTGACGCGTCTGTGTTTCGCGCCAAGCACAAATCACTGCTGCTACTTGTGCCCTAGCTTGTAAACTTGTATCTGCATCTGTGCTGAACTCGGCTCTCAAAACTCTGACCAAATCATCCTCCGATCTGAAGAAGGATGAAAACTTTTGTATCGATGTCACATCATTCCTATAGAATCCAGCCTGCAACTCGTTCGACACGTCGTTCCTCGTGAGGATAAACTTCAGGTCCGAACTGCCCTTTTTCAACGCTTCCTGCAAAGCAATCTCCTCTGGAGAGGCCATGCTGTCGAGCGCTGGCGCAAAGGTTCAGAAGCCTATTCATGTCATGTATTGTCAAAAGGCCTATCTCTAAATCTTGCAGACAAAATCCTACAAACCAAAAACGACCTAAAAACATAAACTCTTCAACAAGTGATAGTTCAGTCTCCCCTTTGTTTGGTGCACATGCCGATCCCTTCCTGAAATTTCATCAGCCTTCCAAGCTGAGCTTAAACCGGAGAAATCAGCGGATCTCTCAATGTTTTGTCCATGCATTTCTTTCCGGCATGGAATTCACAACTGCTTTCATCAAGATCAGCTTCTTCCAATTTCATTGACTTCCAAATTGAACAATTCCGGTCAAATGAAATCCACTGACTGATCAACACTTGCAGCTTCAACCAAATGTTTTTCCTCCGGGTGAAATGCTACCTTTCCACCTGTCCCGTTTGGGATGATGCACTCAAACAAAAACTAAACTAATCACTGGACTGTCCTGATGAGCTGCTGGCACTTCGTGAGCTCGAAGTGGAGGAAGACGAAGAAGAATCAGAGGTGGTTTTGCTTGGCCCTGATTTCGGCCAACAGACCTTGCAGTAGTGTGTATAATCTCCTGCCTCAGGCATGGTGAAATACTCCGTAGCTGATTTAAAATTCATCTCTCTTCCCATCCAGCAACCACCACGACTTTTATGCAAACGTTTGCACTTCTTTCCATTGTTGACAACAACAAACATCGGTTCACGTTTCTCCTTTGTAACATTGCTTGAATCTGCTGCCTTACACTCCGTGTCTGCAAACCCAGTCAATGTCTCTTCATGAACTGTCTCCACATGTTCTGCGTCACCTATTTCAGTCCAGTCCGCCAGTATGGGCGAGGCCAACGACTCCTCAAAGTGTTGGAGGATCCTGTCAATCCCTTCCTCCGGCAAATTCTCACACCTTTCTGAAATCCATGACATCGCACTCTCAACAATGTCTCTCTCATCCAGAATCTTGTGACGTTCTTGAGCCCTCGCCGTCTTTGCAAACTGAAGTTGTAATCTTGCAATGACTCCATTGTACATCCTGACATAAGTGTCAGACCCATCAGGTTTCCAGCGTCCTAACATGTCACGCTCCTCACGTTGAGCACGAAGAAGTGCAAGGCCAGTTGGTAACGTAGCACGTTCTGAATGCTCTGTCCAAAATGGAGCAAGCAAAGGATGTATGATAAATTCATCTTTGCCTGGCCTCTTGAGTCTGCGTCTCACTCTTGCTGAATACGCACTGATATCGTTGTATGAAGCCATAGTTTTTCTAAACGCAGACCACTCATCATTCAGTTTTGGCAGTAAATAGTCTCTCTCAAACGGTGCATGCTTTCTGATCAAATCAAAACCAGTCTTCAGCCATAAAGGATTCGAAATAAAAGCATGTTCTGAGACACAGACAGGAAGCTCCTGAACCCGTTTCGATGGTCCCGTCGTCTTGGTTGTTCTCAATGTGGTTGTCATGCGTCCCCCATAAAACTTGAGTTCCTTCGGGATGATTTTCTGCACATCGTCCCAACGTAATGTTGCCCAGAGTTTGACCAACTTTATCCATGCAACCAAACGGATACCAATACGTTGACTGTCATCTTCAACAACATGTTCAAATGCTTCCATCATCACCAGTGGATAACGCGGTGCACGCTGAGTTGGAGGCCTGTCCTTGGAGAGCATTTCCACCAAATAATCCCTGACTGAACAGACAACCTGTGAGTCACCAATCCTTTCACGTGGATCAATATCTGCAATCCGTTCCAACCAAACTACAGCTTTGACAATGAGTGGAGGCACCGTAGCTCCACACGGCTCCTCATATCTCGTGAAAAGATACTCCACCAAATCTCCTATTTCAGGACTGGCAAGTGAACCACGTACAGCTGTAAGCCACTGCAAAAAGGACCTCCAAGTCTTGATGTAACGTTTCAAGGTGTTGTGCCTAGTCCTGCCTGCAAGTGCAAGGTGCAAATGTTTCTGATCAACGCAGTGTTCCAAATGCAATAAGGCTGGTGCATTTATACGCTTGAGCTCCTTGAACAATTCCCTTGACCAAGTCTCCTTCTGTGCCAATTCTTTCTTCTGTCTCTCTTCTGCACTCTCAATTGGAATACATCTCCTGCGACTAGGTCTGGTACTGCAGTCATCCAACAATGGCTCAAGTGACACAAAACCAACTGATTTGGGGTACAAAGCAGAACAACGCTCATGAAGCAAACTGGCATGCATAGGGTCCATACTGTCGTCTCCCCGCAACCGTTTCTGCAAGGGTTCCAAACCTCTGGCATCCTTGATTAGTTCTGCCACCAGGTCCACATGTTTCTGTTCACAAACAAGACCCAAGTCACGACATGCCTGAAATGCAATACTGTCAGCATCATTCGACAAAAATACTGCAAGCTTCTTTGAAGACAAACCGCAAGATTGCAAATGAGACTGTAACTGCTGTTTCAGAGGTTCCAGCTCCATGAGGCTTCGAGAAGACTGGGCGCAGCCGTACCCCCCATCTAAAAAAGTTGCACCAACCCTAACCGATTGATCCACTGAGAAATGTGACGGATATCAAATAAACATCATTGAAGTGCTGTACAATTTAAAGGAATCCAGAGTTTTGTTTGTACAGTAAAACTGGATAAATTCCGAAAGAGGTGAAATAAGATCCAGTAGAAAAACAGGTAGTTGTGGTTTTACCGGATGGGATTTACACCATCATACTTCAAATACCTGTTTACCTTCCAGTATCCCAAAAAACCTTTTCCGGTAGAACAAGGGTGTCCTACAAGGTCGTTTTGGTTTACGATTTGGAAGTAGATTCAAAACTTCCGAGTTTCCAATAGGAAACATACACCTGGGACACCGCGAAACGCAGGACCGCGTGGGAGAGTAGAGGTAACCGGAGTAAGGAACCGAAACACGCTACAAGGTCAATACCGGACCCAGGAAGCGTATTACTTACTCACAAACACACAGTCGCAACACGTCGCGAATGCAAATCCTGCAAGCAGTCACTATGAACTCACTGCAGCCACTTCCTTCTTTTGGCCAGGCTGGGTCTTTGTCCCAAAGTGTTTGAAGTGCATCTGACGAATCATTCGTTCCAAGTGCCTACTTTTGGCACACGAAAGATCAAGGAGGAAATCATGTAGTTTGCAATTCTGCAAAGTTGATGATTCAACCAGTCCCACCCCCCTTAACCTTAAGGGTCTGGGCCACCAAAACTGATATAGCTTCCGTCAGTCTCCACGGATATGGCTGGGCTCTCAGAGTGCGGAAGATGCCGCCATCGAGTCCTGCCAGGTGGATATGTGGCCGAAAAGATTTGGAACAGATGTTGTTTACAGTTTTGCATCGCAGAGCCACTGAAGAAAGGTCGATGAAATTGCACAACAAACGTGTAGGTTTCTTCCATGGTTCGCCAAACTGACAGCAATCCAGAGCTAAAAGGTCAGGACTATATCTGCTGATAAATCGTTCCGTGGAAGGCATAATCCAAGCCATACTACTGTGGGGGTTCTCTAGCACATAGGGCACTGTGTGAAGCTGACACAACTGCAAGAGTCGAATACAAAAATTGAGCAACGCATTGCCCTCTCTCACTTTCTTTGCATCAGAGGGCCGCAAATTTGGTAGCCCAAACAAACAGCTGTCAGTCCGCAATGGCCCTGGGCCAAGACCATCCCATTTGCGAGCTCGCGAAAACGTGGTGCTAGGCATCCCAATCCAAATAAATTGTACCCTACCAGCCCTAACCCAGTTAAAAATGCGGTGCTCCACATCTCTATCCAGCACGTTGTGGGAAGGAAAAAGGCTAATATCAATGGGGAACATATGAATACCACGATCTCGACAAGAGCTGGTGACACGTGACGTACCCGCAAAAATCTCTAGAGAAAAACGGCGCGGAAGGGATTCAGCATGAAAGACATCAGTCCATCCATCATTCAGAGGTGCTTGGGCAGGATCTGCTCCGTCAGAACTTTTTCTAGGTTTCGATGTGACCAGCGACAATACGCCATTCCTTCGCTTGACAACTGGTTCAGCAACTGCTGGATCTTGCCGACCTTGGTGTATCGACGGAGGCTTGAATCTGTCTGCCACCTCCCTCGGGCCTTGACAGCCTGGTGATCCCGAAGCTTTGAGTTGAGATCTTCTGCTGCCCCACCGTGCCTCAGCTGATAGGGGTGGACCCCCTTCAGCCCAAGCTTCATGCTCACTCGCGCCAGCTCTTTGCGATACTCCTCTGCAGTGAAATCGAAGATGAAGTCCTCTTTGGGCTTCGATTTGGCTGCCTGCTTCATCAACACATTTCCCAGCCACAATCGCTCGGCGCTGTCCAAAGGGATTGAATTGTCGTAGACCCCCACCTTGTCCGGCAACTGGTCGTCGAAGTCGCGCACCACCACTGATGTCCAGCGGTATTGCGGCCCCGCTCCCCTCACCGGAGCTATGATGTTCTTCTTTTTGAGGTCGATAGACTCCCCTGGCCTCATGTAAGTGTCGAAGTCCAAGAGAACCTTCACTCCCATTGACCTTTTCTGCTGGGAAATCAACGCCATGCTCAGGCCGTACACTATCAGCTTGGGAACTGGTATGCGGCTCTCTGGCGGCATTTCTTTTCGCCAGCCCCGCAACGACTTTCGACTGCGAACCATCTTGCCTTTTAGGCAAGCGTGCTGGTATTCTACGGCTGCCAGGGTCTTCTCGCCTTCGTTGACTGCTTTTCCCTCTAGGAAGAGCTTGTCCATGTATTCTGACATGTTGGCGTCTGTCTGATTTTCTGGCGGCACCTCTAGCCCATTCTCCCGGCAGAAATTCAAGTACCTCCGGTAGTAGATTGCGTACTGATTCTCTATTGCTCTGGTCACTGATCTCCTCTCCAGAAGTGTCAAGCCATTTGCCTTTGCTAAGCTCGCCGCTTCTTCCGAAGCCTCCACCTTCCGGCTGGCAATTGTCCTCCGGGACTTCACCAATGGCAAATGAGGATGACCCTCCAAAGGCAGGCTCCTCTTCGGAGAGCTTTTCGCCTTCCTCTCCTCCATCATGCCCTTGGCCGGAAGCAAAACTCTGGAGTGACCACGAGGCTTCGCAGGAGACTTTGGCATCACACGCCCTGGCTTCTTGGCTTGGAAGCGGGTCTTCACCAAGGGGGTACTTCTGGTAAGGACCCGGCTTGATCGAACCTCTTGACGGCCCGTCTGCGACATTGCTTTCAGACCGCACCCAACGAGTTCTAATAGTGAAACCACCCGCCAAACTAAGTGCTGCCAACTGCTGTGTGACTCGGAGGAGTTTAAAACTGCTAGCTCTTCCTTTGCAAACTGCCAAACACAAAGAGAAACTGTCCAAAAGAATAAGATGTCTCATCCCCCGGCTTCGGCTTGATCTGCTCAGCCGCTTGACGGCCAGAACGAGTGCCTTTCCCTCTTTGACCGTGATGTGATCACTGGAGTCTGACCATTTCCCCATGAGCTTTGTTTCCCACTTTTCTGGTTCCATAATCTTTTGAGGGATCTCAGGGAAATAGTGGTTGTATGCATACAAGTCTCCTATGGTCTGTGGAACCTCCCAAACACGAGCGGTCTCCACGTCCCGCAACGGGTCCAGTCCTGATGCGCGGTCACGAGGCCGCCACTCTTCCGGAGGCAGGTGTCGAAAACGCCAGCGGTCCTGCCAAGCTCCCATGTCGTGGACTTCATTGGGAGTTAGATCACGTTGGCATACTCCATACCCCACAGGACTAGCATCACTGCATGTAATAGTAGGAGACCAGGGGCGTCGAAGGTTACCAACTAACAGAGGGACAATACCAATGAAAACCTGCACCTCTCTGCGCTCTTTTGCATTCAGTCGCCGTGGTGGAGGGGCATTTTCAACAAAATCGTACAAGCTGCGAAAAACACACATCCCCGATCTGTTGATAGTACAAATGGTCATAGCATGCCCCAAAAGACGCTGCAAAGTATCCCAATGCACTACCCCATCCAATAGACTTTCAAAAGCCAAAATGATGTTCCAAGCGCGTGTGGGTGTAGGTTTCACTTTGCCTTGGTGTCCATCTATAATACCTCCCAAAGTTTGAAAAAAATCCGTAGCATCCACTTCTTCATGTAAAGCAAAACCCATGTTTGATAGATCATCCACCATGTGTTGCTTCCCTTGTTGGCACTCCTCACGGTCCAAAGAAACACTATGAACGTTGTCGCAGTACGGCATAGCCACTGCGCCGCCATCCGACAGCCTGGGAACCGGGTACCCATCCAATATCAAGCCTTGTCGGTCAATGCCTAAACTTCTCAGCGCTGACTGCTCATGAAGCTTTTGAATCAAGTAGAAACTCCAAGAAAACCACATAGGCAACACTGTAATGCAAGGACTAATACGATGACCCGGCTCCACTCCAACAAACTTATCCCCAAAAACCACTTGTGCTTCAGAGGGCTCCAAATCAGAAAGGAGACAAAAGAATTCGAAGAGTTGCTGTGAAATTCGGGCTGCATAAAAGCAGTCCTGAATGTCTGCCCCACTCACAAACATCTTCTGTCCAGGCTCCAAAACGATTTCTGTCAGGGCAGCTAGAGAGCCCAGCTCCGTGTGAGGGGGGGGCCGGAACCGTAGGTTCACTTGCCGGCAATCCAAAATAAGACGTTGCCGAAGCTTCATCTTACCATCAATGATCTTAGGTTTCTTGGATACGCAGAAAGCTCCTACCCTACCCCGACAACACGAAGTATAGCCCAAAACACCACAAGCTCGCAGGTGGCCTAAAAAGTCCAAGTAGCTATCTCGGTTGCTGAGACTTGGGTCGTTGTAAGGGCGAATCCTGCAGGCTTCATCGGACAGTTTACTCCAAGTGCTAGCATCTTGCAACATCCACTCCTCAAAATTGGTGACCATTTCCTTGAGGGGTTCATCCAGAGACTTTTCAAGATCAACGCCTGCAACTCTACCAGTAGGCAAGGAAAGCTGCTCCAAGACCAGGCTGACTACCTTTCCCACTCCCATGCTAGGCTCCTCATACCCGCATGGTGATGCCCGAAGCGCAACTAAGGCTTCTTGGCGGCTTGCTGACGGGGGTGGAGGCCCAAAAGATAAAACTGACTGCACAATCTCTTGGATGCACTCACGCTGTCCCTTAGGGAGCTCAACTATACTGGAAAAAGGTTCAACAAAAGGAACATCCCTGCCAAAGAAAAACGAATTCATTGCACCGATGGCCATGTTCACACGCTGTCTGATGTGCTCACGACGGTGCAACCTTTGGGCGACAGAACGACTGACCGCATTGACGATGCCTCCCGAGCCCAACATGCTAGGAAGTGGGAAGAGGTCTCTCTGCCTTTCTCCAGCATCATGCGGCATATGAAAAATCCGACTCTGCCACTTCCGGACCATGCTTCAAGCTGTGTGCCGCAGCAGAACCAGGGTTGCCCGGTTGCCCCAACTTGAAAAAACAACCCTGAAACAAAAAAACACTACTTGCCAGCCCCCCCCTGGCCGGCCTTAGGGTCAGCCTTTGGGGGGTTGAATGGCTTTCCACGTCCCTTACCTTTCAACTCTTGTTGTTTACGGCGTTCTTTCAAAATCTGACTTTCCTGATTCATTTTGTCAGCAACATGCTTAGTTAGCTCAGGAACCACTATGGCCCCACCTGGCTTGTACGTGTTGCCCAAGTAGTGCTCCGCAGCCTCATAGCTTGGTGCTCCTGGGCTGTAGGAATGAGCGTCTGCTATGAGTTGCTTTCGCCTAATGAGCAGCTCAAAGGAGGCAAGGTTACTGATATTCAAAGCATCATAGGTCACAGCCAGATCAAGAGCTCGCGACAACACCTCATTTTCATGGATCGACCGGTCCCCTTCGGGGATTTCGATTGAGCCACCCAAGCCAAATGCTGGCTGAAGCAGGACTCAGCTACTCCTGCGACTGCCCGCAGATAGGATAGAGCAGTTCTCGGCTCCAACGGATAATCGTCGAACTCACACTGCTGCATCTCAGAGATGGCTTCTTTGAATGGTCGATACCTTTCACCACTCAGGTTGTATTTCACCTCCAGAGTCCTCACATCTTCTCCCGCATACTTGTCATTACCTTCCAAAGCTTCTTGAATCTGATGGATGAGGACTGGTCGGGTGTCACCATTGCTATCTTGCACGCGCATGAGACCGTAACTTCCATCCATCGCATGACCAGCGGGTGGCAAAACCTGTTCACCTATTTTATGACCAGCCGCGTGCTCTGCTATGACCCAAACGGTTTGCCCAAGTTGGCCTGCTCCTGGGGATGCTGCAGCAATGTCAGGAATGCCGAGGCGTGCCCTCTCAGCAGCTTACGGACGACTGTCCAGGGGCAGTCTTGTCATCATCTCAACCACATAGTTAGCAAGAACAATTCGCGTGTGGGAGCAATAGGGGAGAGCAACGGTTCCGGAGCATGTGACTTCACCCGTGAAAACAAACCGCGTGTTTCTCCAGGTAATGCGGTTCCTGGGGTCACCGAGGTAGGGTCCGTGTTCCCGCGGTTTCGGGCCTCGATCTGGAATCGACAAAAAACGCACACATGACGTAGCGAAAGCCGCGCTGTTGACGATGTGCGAAGGTTGGTCGATTTGGTGTGAGGTTCGTGCTATTCGGGTTTGCAACCGGCTGAGACAAAACGCATTGGCACGGCTGTGTCGCAAAGCGTGGTGCGAAGAAAACGGCAAAGCTCGGACGCTATTGTTTTGAACCAGGGCCTCGAAGGTAATCACATATGTTTTGTGTGAGCAACTGCCATGTGGTTTCACATGGAAAACTACCAAAGTCCCTGAATATTTCTGTCTCTCGTTTTGGATGCAGTGGCCATGTGCACCAAAATACAGTACAATGAGTATTGATGCAAATCCTACTCAAAAATTTTCGAACAAAATTTGGTTTGATCATGTCATATGAAATCATATGTTTTCATTTACATTTTCATTTTTAATTCTTTTCTTTTCATTTCAAACCTAGTGACTGCTTGCAGGATTTTGAATGGAGATTCAGACACGAAACATGATGGCCGTCTTTCTTCAAGTTCTTCATCAGGTAGTTTCTAGGGTTCATGGATCAATCTTCGGTGCTGATTGGGATCTCTGGCTTTATTGCTGGGTATTTCTTTCGGGCATCTTTCCCTGAGCCTAAGCTGGAGCCAACAGCCTGTCATTGCCAGTGCCAGTGGAGTGGCACACCTCCGATTGAATCCCATCAGATCCCATCCAGTTTGTCGTTCTGGTTGATTGCGTTTGGACTGGTTTTGATTACTATTCTGGTTCTGGGTAACGCAGCGCTGGTTTGCAAAATATCTTGGAAGGGTAGTGGGGGAGAGCCGGATCGAGAAATTCTTATCAACGTGAAAGGCAAGAGCAAGGGCATCCACGGCGCAGCACGAGGTCTAGCCATCACGGGCTGATATGTCTTTGTTTCAACCTGGGCAGTTGGTGTATCATGATTATGGTATGAATACGTGGAGACATGCCATGATAGCAATCAAGATCTCACTGCTTTCTATGTTGGTGCCGATGATGGTAGCCTGCCCCTAGGGGCGCCGGCTGGAGTGGTTTACGGTTTTCAGCCGATGTCCCTTGCAGAGCTGAACGCCATTCTGACTGCCGGGCGAGTCGCAGCAGGCTCCTCCTTGGCCTGCTAAGCTATAGTTTGCAAGGTCATGCCAAAACCTTAATTCAGTGTCCACCGCCAACACATTTTGCACGCACAATTGATGAAAGAAAATCTCTTTGAGAAAACATGCATCCATCATCCGGTCTGCGCCATATTGCACAACTGTCCACTGAGATCATTGTACCTTTCTGCTGTTACAGGCAAATTCCTGCAAACTCGATCTGCCATTGATTCCAATGAGGAACCAAGATTGTTGAATAGGTTGGAGCGTACCTCATCTGTCATAGGCACACTTCCATTGATCGCGTCTAAGATCGCCATAATGCAGTTCTTGGAATTGTGCTGCTGTGGCATACTCGTGGCGCATCAAACACTTATTGAGTTCTCTTCGAAGATTATCCACAGCTTGAGTAGAAATCCTTGTGATGGTTCAACTGCAGGATCATTCTCAGCTGCTTCACTCTCAGCTGTCTCTGAAGCCACAACCAATCTGTATCTTCTCCACGAGCAACACCTTGATTCTGCTGGCGGATCACATTGAGATACCTGTCTACTCCCATGACCCTTCTGGCCACAAAATTGGCTCTCTCAAGTTCGTACATCTGTCGACGATCATCCGGGTTCAAATCATTGAACGGGGTAAAGCCACCAATTTGAACCAATCCATAGTGGACCTGTTCACAAGAGTCAACATTTCTGTTTCTCCTTGTAATTCGTTGTGCCCCTCACGCAAACGACGAAGAGCATCGTTCGTTGCTTCGCCCTTAATTTTTGCATGGTAGCGTAGTGCGCCATAAGGTACTCATGGTTGATTACTGCCCGCTGCGACTACCCTTGCTCTCAGCATGCCGAAGCCAGTATGGGACGGGAGGCGGTGGGGGGGCGGGTATTCTAATCCTTTTCTGAGTTGTTTGTTGTTTTGTTCTGCCTTTATTGTTGCATGGTAGTGTAGTGCGATGTCAAAGTACATCAAGCCATGGCGCCCGTCGTTATTTTTTGCTCAGCGCTCCGTAGCCATTGGCTCAAGGCTGTATCGGCTCAAACCCCGTGGGTACTGGGTAACCTGATTTTAACTCAAGGGGCAAACATCCATCTTGGGTGATTTGCGTGAGTTAATTTTGGGGGCACCAGTAAAAAAGGGGCTAGGGTAGTACTGCCGTAGGAAGAGCACAAACGTGCCCGTCAACCTTGTTGTGAGGATAATTTGGGAGGGGGAGGGTTTTATCTTAGTTTTGTTGATTTAAGATCTACCTTCTCTGTTTTGCCCACTTGCATTGTGACCGTTGAACACACCTTTTT
This sequence comes from Cladocopium goreaui, assembly GCA_947184155.2. Taxonomy (NCBI): domain Eukaryota; class Dinophyceae; order Suessiales; family Symbiodiniaceae; genus Cladocopium; species Cladocopium goreaui. Next base: position 37,778 of record CAMXCT020006554.1, on the reverse strand, counting down.
TGAACCCCACTTGTTTAAGGACTCCTGGGGTACCCAGTGTAGTTCTTTTACTTGTGATCTTTTTGGATTTATTCACAAGGCTCACTGGGGTACTCAGTGTAGTCTTTGTTTTTCTTGTTATCTTCTTTTCAGCCCAGATTGCCCCTCTTGCTTGCCTCTGGGTAGTCACTATACCCAGGGGTACTCTGGGTTATAGTCGACTACATGAACTACAACCCTCATGACACTATTGAACAACATGCCATTGAGTTGGTGTCCAGCCTTGGGAAGGAACATCTTTTTGTTGCCAACTGTCCAAGTGATATTGACTCGAACAGATATTCAGGTACAGTGATCACTTATGAAGAAGCTTTTGATCACAGTGATACAGGAGTCGGCCTCTGCCTGTTGCTCCCCAAAGCTTATGTCCTTCAGAAATTCATAGACATATGCCTTAACAAAGATATTTCTGTTCATTTTGTCTTCACTTGTTCAAGTAGTACCAGTGAATTTGAAGCTTCTGCATGGCTATACAATCTCCTCAATGATAAGGTTCAGCATGTTGGCTTCATGCAAAATCTTGGAGTTACTTTTTGCTCCGCAAATAACCAAGAGAAATATCTCATTGCATGCCAGGTTGAACCTTATGCCGAACATTGCCATGTTTCTTGGCCTCGACCCTGCAGAACGCTGGAGTATGTCTTCCCCAGAACCGTTGTTGAACGACACCAGACGATCAGTGAACTTCAGAGCCTCTCTGTAGTCAACTATATTGATTTCAGAAGACCCAATGGATGCCATCGTATTTCAGATAAGATCGATGTTACCTCACTCACTGTCCAAATTGCCAATGATTGCTTGGCAGACATCGAGCTTGTTGAGAAGATTTTACAGCCAACTGTGGATGCCGCTTGGTTACATGGACTTGCAGAATGTCAGGTTAAGCATTTCTTTCCATGGGATGACTCAGAATTCCAAAAGCATTTCCCACATGGAATTACTATGTCAGTATTGGATTTGAAGGCTTTTCCGAATCCCGTACTTAATGAGATTCTTGTCCAACTAGCCAACCTTAAAGTTAGGTACCACTTCATGAACTACAGAAGGCTTGCCATCTTCGGATCGCCGTCACTTGTCATTAATCTTCACTTAGCTCTTCTTCCATTTGATGTACATCTGCCAATTGGGCCTAAACAGGGTGCATTTACTGTCCACATGCTGCGAACAGAACCACATTGCACACAGGCTGCCCATGATTCCAATCACTTTCAAGTCAAATTTGGAAAAATTGGCTCCTTTCAGTACGCACCTGCACAGATTTTACGGGCGGAAATCCCCTCATCTTTATGTAAGGAGAATCAACTTGACCAATCAAATCAATCATCTTTAATACGATTGCTCAAACAAAAAGTGGGAGCTGTTAATTTCTCCATTCGTTGGTGCCAGGTTGACAGGTCGCAGCAAAAGTGTCTCTGTTTTGATATTGAAATTAAGCATGAAGACTCTCTCCCTCTCTCGCTGAATTGTGACCCTGGCCAAGTGGTTATCCAGCACCAGTGCCCCTCTGCAGAAGACTTTCGGGCTGATGTGTCCCTAACTGAAGTCGAAACCAGGCGGGATCACTGGAATAAAGTCATTGCTCAGCAAATGATCCCTAAAGAAGGCAGGATCAGTCATCTATCTTTCGAACCGAACAAGAAACAGTCAGCCAAAAGATATTATGATTTGCGCACTACTGTCATTGACTCTATGCAGGACTTCACCAATATCATTGCCATTGCGTCCCAACCGCCGGCCTGGTTCTTCTCGCCTAAAGAGTTGCATATGCCTTTGATGGAATGCTTACAAAAAGTTAATTTTTGTGACAACTCTTTCATCCAGGAATCCTTTGTGGTGAACTCTGACACTGTCAAGATTGATTTACTTCATCATGAATTTATCAGGCATAGGGACCATCAGAAATGGCTTTTTTATCACATCGTCCTGGGTCCCGAACAGTGTTTTCATTTGAAATCCATCCACTTTGAGCGTGATGAATGGAAGGTACGATACTATGATGAATTGATCATACGTACTTTTGAACCATCCTCAATTTTTATCACACTCCCACCTGGAATTTCAATATCGCAGGTCATCGATCAAACGCAAAGTTGTTATCTCCGAGAAGCATATGCCTGTATTGTACCATCACTAAGACCTCCCGTTGTTGGCACTACCCATGCTGGATTGAAAGAGCAGTATACTAATACCACACCAACTGCTCATTTTCCAAATGGCCATGGAATGAACGGTGATAAGAGTGTGCCCTCTCATGGACAGTCGAGTCCAACACCAACAGGGAATAGACCAGCGTACCACCCACCTTACAAACCCAGGCACAGTAGAGGATCTCCCAACATACCCCCTGAGGGTGATATTGAGATGCAGCCTGCCCCAACCAATCATGGCAAACCCCCAGAACCCCCGGAAACGCATCATCAGGCGCCTGTTGGCGAACACGGTGATGATGTGCCCATGGAATGTATTGCAACAGCGCTTGATCCGGTTGATGATGATACTGGTAGTTCTGATAAAGAATCGCGCCAACTTGTAAAAACTGTCCATGGCCATTCCCTTGTCGCCTCTAACAGCAACTTTGCCAAGGACAACCTTGATCAGACTCACCATAGCGAACCAGGATAAAATACCCAAAATGGCATTATGAGCAGCCCCAATTCCCCCAAAATGAAACACTTGCACCAGAACGCTGGTATGCACACCGACCATGAAGATGTCGCCAACGTGGGGTACTCACGGTTGTGTGACACTTCCCAACCAGAGAAATTTATCCCCAACGTCACTGTTCAACTCTCATTAATGAACTGCCCCGCTCAGAGCAAGGATGCTACCCACGGACCCACTCATACCCACTCCATGCCTCAGGCCGCACAATCACTTAAACCTCCTACGAATTTTGCCAAGGACCCAACGCCGAAACAGCAAGACCAATCTGGCAATCTTACCTCACAAGTTGGTTTACCAGCACACAAGAGCCAGGAGACCAGTAAACAGGCGAGCCACAACAAAAATGAGCACAAGGGTACACCCAATCAACCACCCGGAACTATCCTTGACTTCTTAGCGCAGAATGCCGCCTATCAACCACTGGATGATAAGGCGCAAACACATGCTCCTAGTGATGATGTAATCTTTGTCAGAGCCTCACATAGCCCTATTGACAATATCCTCTGTGGCAGCGAACAAAGCAGTAATTTCCTTATTTCCAATAGAGAAATCATCAATGGATGGCCCAGCTCATTTTCCCATGCTGATAGCGACTACTTTTCCAAGCTTGCAACGTGTTATCACATTAACTTCCCAAGCTATATGTGTTATGCGGTTACTGCACTTCGTGTCCTCACCCATGCACCTTGGAATGATAACATGTTCCATGGCCATATCAGAGAATTAGTCTTATGCGCTATTGGCAATGGATGGACATGGGCTGACCAGACTGCTACTGTGCAAGGAAGACGAGTGAGTGTTGGAGAAGTCTGCGCTGCCTTTGCCAGCTACCTGAATGTGAATGCCTTTCCACCCGGGCAAGTCTCTGACCTTGACACCGCGATTATTGCAGCCTGTGATGATTTATTTCCAGAACATTGCGAATTCTTCTTTGCGCATTTTCAGGTGAGCTGCCTTTCATGTAATGCATCAGGCAAGGTTTCTGCTCCTCTTTTCGATACGATGTTGAGTATTAACCTTGAAAATGATACCATTGATCTTACACAAATGATTGCAACTCGGGCTCCACGACTTGCGCTTGACAGGGAGGATGTTGATTTCTCTCATGCCAGTGACTGTTTCAATGAGGACCAACAAAGCAATGAAGAGATTGAAGGTTGCTTGACTTTCACCCTTAAGATTACAAGCCCCTTTGAGCAGCTGCCAATTGCCACCAAGGCATTAAACCTCCTTGGACAGCTCTTTGACGTTCCTACCCTGAGTGTCAATCCTGTTTCTCAACCTTTCATTATCACTGGTATCATTCTTGTTCAAGGAAAGTCATCACACCATTTTCTTATCATTGAACGGTGCAATGAAGAACAGGTTCTTGTTTATGATAATCTACGAGGCCATGTTTGGATCCCGGTCAAACAACTGAAGGCAACCGCCGTTGTATGGGGTTTTGTTTTTCGTCGGCATGAACATCAGCCTTACTCCTTCCAACCTCCGCAGTATAAGGCCATTGCACCTGCCACACTTCAGTGTGCCAAGCAGTCTCAACGACTCAAAAAACCAAAGTTAAAACCTAAAAATACTATTGGCATCAGTGCTAAACGGTATCAGGCCCCCAGTTTTTCCAGAAAGAAATTGGGAGATCACAGTACTTCAGATAAGCTGACCAAAGCATTGAATGACAAGACAATCGACTCCTCACTGCCAGGTGAGAACCTTCCTCCTGATGATATCCCGAAACACACCCACCCTGAACACAGTGAGGCGGGTGATCAACACGGGGTACTCGTGGTTGGTTACCCACCCACAACTGAACACACGCCTCTCCCCCTGCCTAATGAGTCGGCCGGCAATGATCATTGCTGCCACCATGGGGTACACATGGTTGGCCCTGGTCCGCCGTCCCCTCATGGTAGCACACCCATTCCACAGACTGGCCAGAACGATGACATAACGGGTGATGTGTCTGAAAGCCACTGTGGGGCACCCACAGTTGGCCGTACGGACACTCCTCTAAGTGATAATGTCACACTATTCCATGCAGACCTTAGTAGTAAAGAGCTTGTGGCTGTTCCCTGCCCTCATGAGACTGAGGCTTGGACACCAGTCAGTATCACTGCGAGTGCCCAGTGCTCTAAGCATGAGCATACGCCAGCAGAGGATGTCCGGTCATGCCCTGATGATAACTGCAACAAATTCAGTCCATCATGTGCACATGCTGATAGCTTTCGCCCTCCAGCCAGTGGAGAGACTTGTGCTCCCCAGAGTTCCTTTGTGAAGGAGAAAGATGCATCCCCTCCCAAAAGGGCTAAGCATTCCAAAGTTTATCCATATGCCATCATTAGCCTTTTTGACGGCGTAGGCTCAGCCATTCCGGCCATCAATAAAGCTATAGGATGTGCCCCGCGTATTATCATTGTTGCAGAATGTGATCCAATCCTCAGACAACTCGTGGGGGAACAATTTGGTCTTCGCACGGATGGTGAATGGACCCAAACCAGCAATGACACTTACACGCTCTATGCAAACGATGTGCGGCAGCTTATTCGCAATCAATGTCAAATACTCAAGGAAGCATTTGCATTAGCTGGACCACAGTGCCGCTGGTTCGTTATTGCGGGTTCACCCTGTCAGGACCTCACCCCAGCCGGTCCCTTTAAAGGACTCCTTGGGCTCACTGGCCACTGTAGCTCTCTTTTTTATTATGTCCATGTAATCCTGTGGCTTGTGCAAATGAACTATCCTCTTGCATACATCCGTTTTCTGCTTGAAAATGCAGGTGCCATGCTTGACATTCATCGCAAAGCCATCCTCCGTGCCCTTGGACTTAACCCTGATTCCACTCCTGACAGCTTCCGTGTTGACCCCAAGAATACACATGGAATACGACGTAACAGATTCTACTTTCGCAACTACCAAGACTGTGTCAAAGTCTCTAAGGCGGTCGTCCTTGAACCAAGTGACATAGAAGGACCCTTATTAGACTTTGATGGTCATCCGATTCCTTTTGGACCACTCCTACGAGTCAGATCTGTCCTGGGTCACAATGTGTATCAGCTATCTTGGACGGCATACCAACCAATTTCTCTTATATGGGACTACCTCTATTGGGGAGATAAAGCTCAATTTCAACTCCAAGCCAAAATGCACTCCAGTGATATAATCCCTGCCCTTGATTTTGAGAAATCCCTACCGCCACACTATTTGCGTGCATGGAATCGTTTCTTGCAGTCTCTCCGACAAAAAAATGTGAGTACCATGGATAGGGACCGGCTTGTCCGGGCTATCCTTCCAATCTTCCATCATCCCCACATCAAAGCACCCATGAGAATCTTGTACTGTGAGGAAGTCGAAAAACTAGCTGGATTATACAACCATTTTGACCGAGTACAAGCACATCGTTCGCTGCTCACTGAGTTTACAGTTAGGAACTATTGTGGCAATAGTTTTCATCCTGAATATATTCAAGCAGCCGTAGGACACCCTGAGAGGCTACGCGACTGGCTTACTGAACCTGCTGACACAACAACCAAACATGCATGGTCCGGAGTCGCTCACCCAAAACAGGCTCGAGCTCAATATCAAGCCCTGCGTGAACAAGTACAAACCCTGGCACGAGAGCAACGTATTCGGGATTTCTCCTCCAAGCAAATTGGTCTTGACCCAATGCCAGAATTCCCAATTCATGCACTCGAAGGGCCCTTAACCCCAGTCATGCCCAATGTATTTCCGAAGCAGCTGCTGCCTACTGCCCGTAAGATTCACCCTGCTGACCTAGGTGTCATGGATGATAAACCGCCATCGCAGTTATCACCAACTGCAGTTCAACTCCTTCAGGAAAAACACATGCAAAGCATCCTTATAGGAATGAAGTTTTTCGGAGCAGGAATTGGCAGAGCAGAAGATTTGTTGCAATTCTTCCTTGGGCACAACTATGATGCTGCTATCGAGCGCCATTGTCCTCAAGCCAAGGAATGGATCTCCCACATGCTGAGATCTGTTGGACGGTGCACCTCCACCATGACGCAACTTTTGCTCTGGCTGTACTCCATTTTACATCGCGAGCAGATTTCTGTCCATTTGGTCCATATTGCTGATTGGGAGGATCAGGCACATATTACCACATTTGGGGACGCCCCTGCCAAATGGACTGTCTATTGTGTTCAATTTCCACGTTCGAATACTTTCCACCTTGACACAGCCGCGTGGAATTGTCATACCAGAGTTGACATCCCATGGCAGCAACTGCCTCGCCCTGTTGTGTTTACGGCTGTACCTATCCCTTTCCATTGTACCAACCCCAACTGCATCTGGTTCGCTGTTCCATATGGGCATAAAGGACAATATCTACTTTGTCATCGCTTCATCGGGGCCTTCCTATATGACCAGTGCATTGTTTGCTTCCTGTCTCGGTTTGTAGCACAATCCTCTTGTAATGTACACATGGCAGTCAGCGCTTATCCTGAATTCCATGGTTGCATGTTTATTGACAACGAGGGTGATGTCGCTGTTGCTGCTGCGCACGACTGGAAACTCGATGACACTAAGGGTTACCAAACATGCCTGATTAAAGCATCTATTGACAACCGTGTTTTCAAGTACCCAGATCATAGTGCCGCTCTTCCACACATCAACCATATTGGGAAAATTAGTCAGGAACTAGCATGTAGCTGGAATCCAGATAATGCCCCCCCCAATTTTGCCTATTTTGTGTGTTCCCTGATAAAGTGTAACCAGTAGACATGCCGCGCCTCGGGACAGTTGCGAAACCTCTGCTGCTCGAATTTCGCAACGCGTGGTCCCGACAAATTCGAGCGCTGTATTCACTCCAATTTATGACGCGAGGCATGTGTCAGATTCACTGCACGATCTCTCACCCCATGCACTGGTGGCGGGTATGAAAGAAAATCTCACAATTAATTAAAGACATGCATGCACCTAATTATCATCCACAGATCCAGGAGCGGCACGTAACTTGCGTTTGGTCTTCATGTATGAGGCATATAGGTTATGTCTCTGAGCGGCAGTGGGTTCATGAATTCTGTCCACGACAGTCATGGGAACCAGGTCTTTGTGGTAGATCGGTTCACTCAATGCAATGCCATTCAAGCTGGACATATACTTGGCCACAAAGTTGACAGTGTCAGTGGTATTGGGAATCACGGGACGTCGTGGAATCCCTGCAACAACACCTTTCAATCCCAGTCTTGTGAGTGTTCTGCACTTGAAGGTACCAAATTCAGGAAAGATTCTCTGATCCATGACTGTCGTCAGATTCTGTATCATATTACGCAAGCAGATACCTTGAAGAATTGCTGCACGCTGATGACCAGGTAGGATCAAGGCTTCATCAGAGCCGTAATCCACATATCGTGATTTGTTGCCAGCACCACCAACTTTGACTGGAAAACGATAACCAGTGTAAAAATAAAAACTGACTGCTAATTCAAACCAGGAGATGCCCCAATCTGAAGCATCTGGCACATCAACGTCAGGCGGCCACTCACTGTTGCAGTCACTCTCTTTTCTGCCGCATGTGCTCCAGATACCTGCTCCGTGGCCAATATTAGACATTCAGACGGTGGCTAATAAGTGTGGTATCCACAGTGAATGTTTTTTCCAATCTAGACAACTCCTTGCGCAAGCGCTGACCGACTCTTCTGAGTTTAGCCTTCTCTGTGCTGAAGTCCTTAAATATCGTCTAGAAAAGAAACAAGACTGCTGTACTGCCCTTAGACATTTAACCACATGGAATGTATCAGGGTGGAGAACGTTGCAATGGACTAACCCAAAGACACAAGCCATCCTCCGCCGCGCTAGGCAGGGAATCGTCTGCCTCCAAGAAACTAGATGGACAGCAAGTACTGCTACCAATTTTCTCCAAACCTATCCAGGCTTCAACATTGCGCACTCCCCATCAATCGTCACAGAAAATGGAGGCTTATCGGGAGGGGTAGCCATATTGATTCCATGCTCCTTTAGACTTCTACAGGAGATTGTTATCGCGCCTGGAAAACTACTTGCCGCACAGGTCCAGACCAGAACCGACTGCTTTTGGGTAATTTCGGCCTATTGTCATCCCAGCAGTGCTAAAGAAGATTGTGAAACGCTTGCCAGATGGTTATCTGACCGTCAGGACCATCCGGACCCTTTCTTCATAGTCGGCGATTTCAATCATGGGCATCACCTCTCCCCTGACGCTTGGCACCGCATATTAAGTACAGCTCAAGGTGATGACATTGTTAAAGATGAACCGACTTTCTGGGGCCCGAACGGCTCGTCAGCAATCGACAAGGTCATTCTTCCGACCGAATACATGAATCGAGGACTTATCCAACATCATGTATTCTATGATCGGCTTTTTGAACTTGCTGGACATGCATGTATCTCCATCCAATTGCGCCACAGGCCACCAGTTGCCAGTAGCCCTGACCTACCTCTTCATATGACCATACCAGCGAGTGTTTTCCAACCGGGTAAGGACCGCCATGACACCAGGCAAGTTTGGCCATCACTCCAATCGCTGGTTCGACGGCTGTGCTTAGTCTCTCAACCCACCCTCGAATCCCTTCAGACATTAGTATGGCAGTGGTGGATGTCACTCCCTAAACGGCCCCGGGACTTCAACACTCTAAGGAAACACCTCCAATCTGATCAATCACTTCTCAATATTTCTAAACGTTTGCTACGAGAGCTTCTGGCGGCCCTTCCTGGCTTCCGCCCTGCCTTGGAAGAATATTGTCAATCATCCACAGTAATTACGGTGCCTCGTACCTTCCTTTGGAAGTGTTTCGAGCTCCATGACCTGCAGCTACAGCAACAGCATCTTACGAAACTACTCGAAGTCGTGGCCTTGGGACCAATGCCCCCCTGTGGCAGAGGCTTCGGGCTAGCTGCCCGCGAACAGTATTTTATAATGGTCCGATTTTGAACGGCGAGGGCAACCAGTGCCGGACTGATCTGGACCTGTCGGCAGCCATGCTTGCTACCCGCAAGTTCTGGTTCCAGCCGCCTGTCAAATATGATCCTGAGTGGACGGACTACCTGGATCAATATAAAGCGCAAATCCAGCCCTGGCCACATGTTCCCCCGCCCGGTGCGGAAGACCTAATCAGAACTGTCCTTGCCACTAATGATTCCTCCCCAGGACCAGATGGAATACCCTATGCTGCATGGCGACTCCATCCTGGAGTGTCTTCGGAGGCGATGGTTACGCATCTCAATGACATTTGTCGGTCTGCAGTTCCACCTCCTTGTTCAGTCCAAGCATGGATCCCGAAAGCCAAAATGGGCCCCACTGCTGATAATTTCCGTCCACTAGGTATGCCATCGACATTTGAGAGAGTCATAGATGGAAGCATCGCAACAGTCATGACTAAAGCCATTGCTCCGCTACTCCACCCCTCTCAAACGGTGCTGAATGTCTTCCGTGAACCCCAAAGTGCTGTCCAATCCGTCCAAGCTGTGTTAGATCAAGATGCACCCTGCGCATGTCTATCCCTAGACCTGTCCAAAGCATTCGAGAGGATTAACCCCTACTGGATCCTGCAAATTTTATCAGCGTGTAAAGCCCCCTGGTGGATCATCATGTATACTCGACACATCCTACTCTTCCAAAGATGCAGGCACAAGGTCCAAGGTAAGCTCCTGCCCTCAAAAATGATTGTCACGGGCGTTGATATGGGTCGGTCTTTCTCAGTTCTGCTTTTCTGCGTGGCCATGGACCCAGTTTTAACCTACCTCAACCGAATCCCCGGAATGCTTACAGTTCAAGGATATGTTGACGACACTACGATGGTGGGAGACACCACAGCTGGCATGCAATGGCTCACGGATGCCTGGCAAGCTTGCATTCGTTTGAAATCCGCGGGCATTCAAATTGATGAACACCACTGCTGGCGAACCAGTGGGATCAATATGCATGCAGCTTGCTCGGGTCAGATCGACCAATACCCATCACTGCACTGGGCACAAAGGTTATCAGGACATGCTACACTACGACAAGCTTTGGTTCACAGGATCGGTTATAGCACCACCACCATTGTGTGCAGATCAAATTTGTTTGTGTGCCTCACCCCAGCAGAAGTGGATTCCATTCTATCTGGAGAGCATCTAGCCAAAATTGACCCACTCTTCCTAGTACAGTGTGGCTGCTCCAACAAGTGCAGTGTTCTAGTTAATCATCCTGCCTCCCATAGTACTTTAAATGCGCTAGAACGCTCCGACTGGGGAGCACACCTCATTGAAGGCAAAACCACTGCGCTGGGGCTAATCCTATATGGGAAATATACCCGTAGTAGTCAAGGGTGGACCCCAGTAGAGGAGCTTACAGGCACACAAGCCATTAATCCCAAGGCTATGACTAAGGCCAACCAACGACTAGCCCTTTTTGCCACACCTGCCCACTCTGTAGTGCAAAGAAGCCTTGCCAACAACTGTTTTATTCTGTCCCTTAATATTTACCAAAGTACATACTTTGGCTTTACCCCGGACGACATTAACTTATACCAACAACGTTCTGCTAAACTTATCCTTGGGAGACTATGGCTTGCTGCAAGGTATCTCCCCCATATATTTCGTTGGTTAGGTATTGCTCCCGCTTTAGACCCGGCTGTTACGCTCACTGCAGCGTGTTTGGGCTATTGGCTTAGACAGAATGGCTCTACGGCCTTTCTCTCACCGGGGTACCCGGATGTAGGGACAAGGCAAGGAGCAGTTGTCCAACGCATATTCCGAACATGGACTCCCCTGCTAGGCATTGACACAGTCGGTAACTTGCTACGCATACTTGCAGGACAGAATACCAGAAAAAACAATTCCAATTCCTTCGCCAGTTGAAACTCAGTCTGTACGAGGCCATCCAAGTGCACGCACTGCAATACTTACAGTCTAGAGTAAGTTCGCAGCTCCTTCCGGGCGGGGTATCGTGGGCTTGGTTGACTCATTTAGCCACAGTGCCTAAACTCGCTGTTAATGGGGTTGCACGCTTTGCGGTCTTACGGTGGGCAGTAAATGAGGATGACGATGAATGTCTGCGGCTTCGACTGGCAGGCTCGCTACAGGCTGAGCAACCATGCCAACTCTGTGGGGTTCCCACCCGACTGTACCCACTCGGACTTAATTTTGCTCCCGCTTGTGAAAAATGCTGTCATGACCATGGTATCAACGCCACTACCCTGCACAGCAGGGAGAGATGGGGGATCCCGACCACGTCCCCCTGGCATGCCATCGCGGAGTCGGTTCGGGGATCCTTTTCCATTCCTGCCTCATGGCGTGACCGGGCACGAGATCTTCCCCCTTGCGTTGCATGTGGCTATGGGGACAATTCCTCTCAGCATTGGGCTCGTTTCTGCATTGTGCCTGTCCTGGTTGCCAGCATCTTCTCACCTACTCCCACTCCAGTTAAATCTTTGGACCAACTAGCCCGAGTCAACACAGCTGGATGTGTAATCGCGAGCCACGTTTTGCATCAGTTCCGCCGACTCTTGCTTGAGCATGGAGGCATGCAACATGCACCATCCTCTGTTCCCCTAAGTGTCCCCGAATGGTTAACTCGCCTGCATGATAATGCCCTGCAAGCGATACCAGCTCGTTTCCTTCCGGAGCCTGCGTCAACGATAAGACCCCAGCATGCAGGCGCAAACAACCAGAACCATCCCTGCCACATGCAAACTACTGCCAATGAAGCAGTTACACTTCACTCAGCAGCATTTCCTGATCTGGTTTGCACAGCGTTGACATTCATTGCCCCGGATCAACCTATTGCGGTGCTCCCACTTGGACATCCATGGCTCAGCCTCATTACCCCAGCCGGGGCCCGGATGGCAGGATTCCGCCCCAATGCTAAAATTGTCCCAGCCAGCCCCAGTTCGCCTAATTCTGTCTGCACTGTCACTGCTCTTCAACCCATCAGTCCTAATGAGTTGATCCTAGCAACCTCTCCCGACCAGGCACCATCCGAAACCGTGATCCAGATCGTAGGTCAATTCGATGGTAGTTGTATGCATGATGAGTCATTAGGCGGCGCTGGATACGTTATCTATGTAATAGAAGGGGGTCGGTCTCGAGTTGTTGCATGTCGGTCGGTCGCCTTACCTCATTGTTCAGACAATATAGAAGCAGAAATCATGGCCTGCTTATATCTGGTTGAGGAGGTGGCTGTCGTCGTCAAGCAAAGTTTATCAAGCCGCGGCTTCACACCCAAGGTGGTCATCCAAGGCGACATCCTTCCTGTTATCAAATACTTTCAATTTGCAGGCCGTCTCCGAAGAATAGACATGCACCAACCACTGGAAAGCATTCGTTCAGCCGTAAGTCTACACCTTCCGGACAGCCTCTTCATATACCTGCCTCGCGTCGCTAACGGTATTGCAGATGACCTAGCAGGGCAAGCTACCCAATTCCTGTTGACTAGATATAGGAGCGATCCCGCTGCTTTCAATAGGGATGCTGGACCGGTGTCCATTAAGCCATCATTCCCTGTAAGTCTCTTTCAGGTAGGAGGTTTCCACATTCAAAGTTTTGAACCACCCTGGAGCCAGCCCACCCTTACCCTAGTTGAGAGACCCAGTGTTGACCACGGCCTTCTCCGGAAACACCTGCCCCTCCACCCCCACCACCGCCAGCTGATCGAATCCTACCTTTCCCCATGCCTACCGCAAAATTGTAGTATTGATATTGACTACTCCCCGAAAGCTGCAGACAACCATGGACGAAAGTATTGCTGCACCATAGGGGGCCAACGGCTACCGAGAACTGTCAGAATTTTACTTTTCGGGCGGAATCACTGCGAAATTGACCTCAAAGGATCCTTTTATGAACTGGTCCGCCGCCTGGGATTACTGTTTGCGCCCGACTTTGTTCCCCTCCCAACAATCGATGAGTTCCGCGCGCAGTTAGCCCGGGACCCTTATATTCAGCAAGTAGAAGCAATCTGTCCTGACACCATCAAGCAACTTCCACTGAGAATTATTAACAGTTCCCTTGATACCACATACAGATACCTAAGCTCTCTGGTCGACGGCTCCCCCAGTGCGAGTGTAAACGCAATTCTATGCCAACTAAGCTCTTTAAGTACAACCCTGACTACGCAGCTGTTACCGCGTTTTCGCCCGGAGTTCCTGGTCAACCACAATGACAGCGCCTTTCGATTGCTAGAGTACTTCGAAGCCACAATTGTCGAGGACACTATTCGTGCACTCATTGCTCGCCACCCAACACACTCCTTGATCTGGCTGCATGATGGCTTCTTAGTTGCTCCCCCGCCTCCCGAACAATTGTTGAGGCAGATCGAGAAGGACGTTCTTTCCAAGCATCAGCTGTACTTTGAGCAGACATGGTTCAAAGTCACCCCTCTGTGCACGGCGCACAAAGCATACGTTGACCCCCTCAAACATACTGCAAGTAGCCATGCCTTAACCCTAGCCCGACGAGCACCCCTTACTTCCCAACGTAAACAGCGCAGAGCTCAAGGATCGCCATACATTTACGCCCCCCCCTTGGAAGCCCTTGCCAAGCTGCGTGCTCGACGCGAACGTTCTACAGGAGGGGGTTGAAACGTCCTCCCGGGCTCTGTACCTTCATTGGTGACCATACAACCACCTTTTCTCATGGACGAATCTAACCCATTACGAGCCTCAGTCTCTTTTGCGCCACTATAGGCGCCTGGAATACAAAGAGCAGCCCGCCAAGTTGAAGTAATCTAACAGGTGGTGATGCAACCCTACAGTAAACGGCCTACCACTGACCAGGCTACTTCCGGCTGCTGATGCGTAGTTATTGCTGCTGGGGTGTCTTCGATCGGTAAATACACTCATCAGCTTACTACTTCTGTTTTTGGTACCCACCCTATGCCAAGTTAGGTCCTATGCCTCATGCATTCTGGTCAGGTCAAAGGAAGGGGGGGGCTCCCAGGGGTACTCTGGGTAGCTCTTCCTGCCTGCACAAGACCCATGAGGACATCCTAATCCTGAACCGTTGCCCTGGATAATTTGAAACCAAGGCCATAATTCCGCAATCTCGCCCAATTGTCCTATGCGCGTGGGGTTCTACTTCAAGAACCCTCAGCCTGCATGACTTTCTGCTTCAATCCAGCAGTTGGCACGTGAAGGGATCGAGTGACCCTACAGACAGGACCCGGCCTTAACCCAAGCGGGGACTCGGCTACGCCTGAATATCAATTTAATATTAATTTACCAGTGCGATTAGGTTGCCAGGTTGTAGTAGCTACTCAGCATGACCATTTCCACGAAACAGTTAACCAAAGGTACAACCCGTTTTACAGTCCTACTCTCTTTTCCCTACTGCTTGTTTTTCTGGGAGCCTAGCAGGACTCCGCTTTCCACCCAGGGCAAGAGGTGGGATGCAGAGAGGGGGAAAAAGCCCCCCCCCCAAAAAAAAACTCCTCTAAGCACCCCAGAGCCATAGCAAGCACAGGCAGCGAAGTGAGCAACAGCTGACCTTTAATTAAACGACTTGCGGTAAGCTACCACCATGCAACTGCCATCTGATCGTGCCTATTCCCAAGGGTACCTTGGGTAATGGAGTGCGTGTAGGAATAAGTCCTACCCCACATAGAGTCGCCGACACTGCAACCCTTAACTGTCTTGAGTCTCTCGTGTGTCCTTGGTCGGGTTTGTCTCACACTGTACTTGTGACCCTTCAGTCTAAGAGTGCCTAGCAGTCCATTGCGCTATTCTAAATTCCTGGGTTAGTTGTAGGAACCTCATAGCGTCGGGCCCTTTACGCAAGCACTGCACCCATGGGTAAATGCAGCCTACCGCATTTAAGAGGACCTGTTCTATGATAGTTATTGCCGTGCTGGCGGCGTCGCCAATTTGAGCAGCGACTGCGGTCAGAAATGCTCCCCAACTTCCATCCTGCCAGCCGGCGCACTATCTTAGTCTCAGTCAACCAATATCCCAATGATTACCAAACTTCCAAGTAATTCCAACAAAATGTCCTTAAGTGTCCTTAAGTGAGCACTGCTAACGTAAGATAAAGCAGTGCCATAATGACGCCCCCCTCGGGCAAATGAAGCGTCCCGACGCAGACACCAATAAATGATACCTCTCGGTTCGTGCCCAGGCGCAACAACAGCTGAGTAGTTAGGCCGATTCGCATGTTCCTTGGTAAGCCTTTGTTTCTATGCTCCAACAATAATTTGCCGTCAGCACACTACCCATTTTCCAAATTAAGTACCGCCTCGTCACGTACCGTGCGAGTGAATGCCCCATAAAACTGAATAAATGTATATGGTTGCTTCAGACTTAGTTCTTGCCCGGGTTCCTTTGTCAGTCTACCACGTTTAAGAGGACCTGTTCTCTGATAGTTATTGCCGTGTTGGCAACATAGCCAAGCTGAGCAGCGCCTACGCTCAGAACTGCTCTCCCACGCTCAACTGGCCAGCCGGCGCACTATCTTAGTCTGAGTCATAAAATATCCTAATGATTATAAGAAATTCCTAGCAATTATTATAGAATATCCTCCAGTGAGCACCACCGACGCAGGACAAAGCAGTATCATGATGACGCCTCCCTCGTGCAGAGTAATTGAGTCGGCGGGACCTTCAGTATAGCCAAGTTCAAGTAGATAGTGCCCTCGCCGCCCATCACAAAGTATCCTTAGGGAAGCACCACCGACGAGGGTAAAGCAATCCCAAAGCAATCCCATGATGATGTCTCCCCTGTACAGAGTATGGTGCCGGTAGGACTGCGCGCACGTAGATAGTGCCCTCGCCGCTCATTGCACCTCATGCCCCAAGTTTAACATAGCCTAGAAGACCATCACAGTCCGATAGCTGCTGTTCCCAAGGGCACCTTGGGTAATGGCGAGGCGTTAGCTGCTATTCTGCTATGCGTTGCGATTTTCCAAACCAGAGCCTCACAGGGTTTGATACGTACCTATTGCTGCCGTCCCTTGCCTTGCTCATGCCATTCAGCGGCATGCAGCCGTAAAGCTCTACGTGGCCAGCGAATCTGGACGCAGGTGCCTCGGACCAAGTGTAATCAGAGTACAAGGCCAATGGTCCAAGGATAGAATAGTGGGGCTTCCCCTCCTTGACCTATTCGCGGGCATTCCCTTTGGAAGATTTGATATTGGACCCTTTGACCAACAACGAGCTTCCATCTAGACAAGTCATAATTTTTTAGCGGATTATGAACTCTTTCGACATGCTGTCAACAGCTACTGGTAAGACTGGTACGTCCTAGCTGCTGGAGGAATGGCTTCAGCAACACTTGTGATACCATCAAAGCCATGCCCACTTCTGGGCACAAAGCCCAGCGCAAACTCTATGGGCGTCAACAATCAGTCACAGGTAGCTCGCAAGATTTTCTGGCAAATAAGTTCTTGCACAGACCAGCCTCTTGGACAAACTACCCTCTAGGACACCGCAGGAGTTCACAACGAAGATCAAGGACCATGTTAAATGTTGATGGAAGTACTTCCGCGCATCGATGCACTTAGGCCTCTTCGGATTGGTACAAGGCACAAAAAGGAGCCGTGGCCACGGTGAGCTCTCCAGTTGCCGCATTTGAATCGGAATCACCATCTGTCCAAAGGAAAGATATAAAATACTATCCCTTTGACCCACTGCTGTGCCCGATAATTGTAATTTACCGCATAATTTCAAGCTTGTTCACTTTTTTCGGGCATATCCTTTTGGAAGGTTTTGATTGCGGGCCTTGTGACAGATACTGAGTGACCATGGAATTATTCAATAATTTTTCCGAGATTGATGAACTCTTCAGACATGCTGCTAACAGCTGCTGGAAAGACTGGTGTTTCCTAACTACTGGTGGCATAGCTCCAGCCAATGTCCATGGCTCTGTACCAAAGGGGTGTTTCTCTAGTCATTGGCTGCCCTTAAGTAATTACCTGGGGATGACACTACACCAAATACTCTTACATTGTTGTAACGGCTTAAACATTTGCCTCTCTACTGCCGCAGTCCAATCTAGACTCCAAGTATGCAGGACGCTAGGAATAGCCGAATAGCCACTAGGGCCTCAAAGCATACTATTGACATGTTACAGTAGGAGGTGCGTAAGTGCATACTACCTGTCTATATTTGTCAGTGCGTCCGTGAAATTTGGCTAGAGCTTACCCGCCTCTGTGTTTCCTGTCCACCACCCTGTTTGCTGCCGAACGTCCATTAGCGCTGTACAGCATTTCGGACCTGATCCATGAACAGAGCCGCGCGTAGCATCACAGCTGACCATGTCCGAGTTTTACTCCAGCAGCTCCTCTTTATCCATCGGGTTCAACTCTTAGCCATGAGATTACAGTATCAGTTGGAGGAAACCATGGATGACCTGGACGACATAGGGTTTGATGAACAGGTACTCAACGGAGTGCTACGAACCACTCACCTTGAGATCATTAGTTTTATTGCCCGCTGTGATCGCACGATGCTCATGACAGAGCAACGCATCCTGCGAGTACTCCTGCGATGAAATGCTGAACAGAGATGTACAGGTTGAATTTTTTTGAGTGGACTATGCTGAGTGCCTCTCACCGTTAAGAAACAGTTAAGCAGTTGACACTCCGGATCTCCTGGTAACTACTATTGGTCAACCAGAGAGTTGTTACGTTGAGGGGATACTCTCCTGGCCAGTCATAATTTTTTCACAGGTTGCTGACTGCCCCTACATGCTAGCGCACTTAGTCAAGTAGTCTCCATTACCCACCCCCCGAGGTGCCCCTCACATCAGCAGAAACGCGACATATTGTCCATCATTTCCTGTCCACTATTTCCTCTACTGTTCCCAAGGGCACCTTGGGTAATGGGGAGGGTTTAGCTCAGTGATCATTCTACCGGGTTCTTTATCTCCCATGGTTGACTCATACATGACTGCTATCCTCTTCCCGATATCCTGCTGCCCTATCTCCTCTCAATGCTGTGTGCTCCATACTAGCAGTGCTTCTCAGTGTTTTCCCTTTTCTCGCTTCTACCAGTCCTCCCTTTCTGCCAAGTGCTACTGCTCCACCACGCTTTCTGCCCCTACCACCTCCCCCAAACCAGTTTATTCCTACATCACACTGTCGTTATTCAATGCGGTCAAGGGTTACATGTTGTGCATCTACCTCGTCGTTTGCTTGATTCGAACATGATTCATTGTTTCCATCAGCAGCTATTGGCTCGAACTGTGAGGACACTGCACCTGCATAAGCCAGTTGTCTGGATCCTCACTGACCCCAACTTTTAGCTTTCGCCCGTTCATACACCCAAGCCGACACGGGGTTCTCGTTGTTTGGCCGCATCAGCCAACACGGGGTTCTCGTTGTTTGGCTGCTGCCTGCAATAGTGAGTGCTTCCGATCCTAATTGCCTTTATACTGCCACGACAGGGTACCTGTTGCTGGTATGCCGAGGTCAAACCCATTTCCGTCTGGCCAAATCAGTGTTTCCGATCAGCACTTACTGGACATATCGGCTGGAATGAATTGGGACATGCCTGCAGCCAGCAGTGTTCGCTTTCTTGCAGTGAGAGGCACAATATGGGTAGGTGATTGCCATACAACATACAATTTCACATTGGTGGAATACCATTTGCATATTGACGAGGTGCCGTGGACTCTTTTCTCTACTCTTGCCGATTCCCTTGAGACTGAATTTGACCCTGCCTTTTGGGATACCGTCAATTATGGCCGAAAGGAGCGGTGGGGCTTTCTTGAATTACCCTGGGATGGCAAGGTCTACGAGGTGGCACCACCGTATGTCCAACTCCGACTCTCCATCTTCAATCGAGACGCTCACACCATGCGTGTAGTGCAACCGTTCGTGTGGAACCATACCCACGTGAAGGTTCACCCAAACGGAGCGTTGATTTTCCATGAACAAAAGAGATTAGCCTTCCTGTTGCCGTTGATCGTAGAGGCCCATAACTTGCTGCCGCCTAAGCCTTTGTTCTGGGTGAACGATGACAAGACCATCCCATTGTGGAGAACCACCCTATGGACGCATGCTGAAACTGTACAGTGGTTAGCGGAGACAGGAGAATCGTACCCATTCGAACTGCGAGATGAGCTCCAGCCCCGCATTGACCAACTAAAGTCTTCGCAGCATCCGAAACGAACTCAACCTCCGCCGCCACCTCAACCAACTAGGTGGACGGAGCGCTCCACAGCCAAACAGCACGTCCAAACAGCACAAACAGACACTCCACATGACCCTAAGGGCACTCAGAGTACGCCGCAGCAGGTGGCTGAACGAGAGCGACAATATATGGAATTGCAGTCTATTATCCATCAGGCAAACCAACAAACGCTGACAGACAGCCGGCCAGCAAAGACCAAACACACCCAGCAACCAGCCAACCTGCTGGCTGCAAGTCAACAGAGCACAGACAACGCGGCAGCCGCTGCGTCATCCGATTCTGCTGCAGGCGACGTGCTTAAAACTCCAGCTCCGTCACAAAGCAAACCACCTGATAAAATCAGTGCACAATCGTTATTTAAAATAAGACCAGGCCCACCATCGGCCCTGCCTGCGAGCAAAGCACACACGGATACCCCGGGTACCGGCGTGTTATCCTCTGACTCTCACTCCGCAGCTCACGATAAGGATGATGAGCAACAACAACCTTCGGAACAACAGGCTGCCCAGGACGACACTACAACAGAGGAATCGTCGCCTGCAAATTCACCCAAAGAATCGCCAGAGACTCAGGCCACGGACGCTGCTGGTGCTAGCAGCCCTGAACCAGTCAGCGAATCCAAACAGGACGATGACCTTGACAACGCTGACATTTCGACGCTACAGAAAATGGAGAAAAGAGCATGTGAGAAAGTGGCATCCTATGAGACAAGGCTCTCCAATGCCCGCGAGCAACTATCTCGCATCAGAAAGCGCCTTAAACGAATGAGCGATGACCGATCATCAGACACTCTACAACCCTCTCCTGGTACAGACATGGAAATGGAAATCATTGATTGACCAGGCAGACAGCTAGCACTGCGCGCTCCTGACTATCCGCAACCATGCGACCAGTGCTGATTTAACTTAATGCTGCTTACTTCACAGAGGCGCCAAAGGAAAAGCAGCCGCGTGCCGGGCTAATACCCCCCAAACCTACCGTAAGGGATAACACCCGTTCAAGGTTACCCCCATAAGCTGCAGCAAGGGGATTTACGGGGTTTATGTTTTGTGTGAGTGGATTACTTTAATCTGTCTGTGAAACCGTTTGGTTAGATGAGTGTCCCAGGGTTATCTGTCGAATCAAAATGTCCTGTGAACCAAGTACTTGTTTTCCGAATGTGGGTTGTATAATCTGTCAGAGGCTCAACTGTTCGCACTGCAGCTTTTGTGGCTCCACTAGTTTTCATCGCTAGGTCAGCCATCCGACACCAATTCGTACACCTAGGTGTAACCCAATCCTGATTGTTTCGCTTCTTACCACTTTTGTTTCCAACACACGGCCCCGCCAGGGGAACCCTGACCCCGGGTGCCGGGTGTTCGGGGTTCTCCCTGGCATAGCCAATCCCGTTCACACGTTTTGCACTCCCTACCAGCATAGTACTCATTGCCTTCGGCCGGTCGCTTGGCACCTGACATCCGGGTACCGGCTGTTCAGGGTCAACCCGGCGTCAGCATGATGCAACAGCTTATGACATCAAATAGATTCATTTCGTTGACGTCGCCTGACCCTGATGATTCAGATACAGAGATCGAACCAACAGAGCCAATCGTTTCGGATAACGCAGTTGAGGATGTGTCCATGGACAGCGACACAGAATACTTTGACGCTATCGAAACAGTTGACGTCGATACAGATGATGACGTTCCTTATTTTCAGCAGGGGGCCGAACCTCCTCCAAGGGAACAGTGGGAAATTGCTGAACCTATCGATTTCCTCGATGTACAGGCAGTCACACAATTAAGCCATCAGCTTGACCAACTCTTCCTCTCTCAGAAAGAGATTGAGACTCCCCTCGGCATGGACGACCTCAAACAATGGTGGAAATGGGATGATGTTGGCTCTTGTCGCATGCCCAGGGCACCCACGACATACCCTGCACTCATGATAGATGAAGGGAATGGCATCCAACGTCCAGCAGCCAGCCAGGTACATCACAAAACGCTCTTCCAGTGGATCATAGACAATCTCTCATGGTTACCAGAGTATGCCACTGTCTATGTGTATGTGGACAATCGCAAGCTGCCAGGCACTGATCCTCCAGCCTATTGGCCACTCTTTGCACCCTGGATCAAAGGCCGATGTACAGTAACTGGCCCCTACTGTGAGAAAACGACTGCTATTCATCTTCCCATTCATGCTGATACAGGTTTACACCAGGTCCATTATACCTGGGCTGGTGCCGCAGCTTTGGAGGCGCTGTGCCTAATGTTTCCCACAGTAAACTTTGCCCTCATTGACTCTGACTGCGTGCCGACCTCGTTGTTTGAGATAGCTGAACTAGTTAATCTTATGACGGATAAGACAAGTAGAGCCGCAGCAATGCAACACAACATAATGGCCAGTTCTAACCAGTGCCCCCCAGCAGTACTCCTCGCCACGGAGGCCAAGGCAGAACTCAATGCCGGCCTGATCATTGTGACAGGGCATATCCCCATTGAGACAGCTGATGTGGACATGGACCAGGCAACCCCTGAAGCAGGCATGCCATCCGTCACTGCACCAAGCTCCTCGCCGAGTAATGCACCTGCCCCCAAGGCGCGACGAATAGCCCACCCTGCCAACCGCCGAACAGCGGAGGATTGGGTCACTGCACTTCGAGAAAGCCGAGCCAGCTTCCTAGCGACAACCGCCGTGCCTGAAGACCCTGTAGAAGCGATGAGAGGTGGGCTACTGCTCACCCCCCTACTAGGCTGTAAGGCTAGAACTCCGCTTGACTGGACACATGCATGGGGTGAATGGGCTGGAGCCATTGCTTTCCCCATACCGGAGCAAGGAGAATGGCCTCGCCATGGTGATGGACGATATCTTAGACCGGACTTTGTCGAGCGGACACCGCCATTCCTTACCTGGGCACGCCCCATCTTCGAGCAAGGTGCACTCTCCCCTATGTCAGTCTTCCCAGCCGACTTCCCTATCCTCTGCCTTCCAGGAGACAAATTGTTCCAAAGTAAGGAGTTGACTATAGGGTATAGCCTGCCACCAATTCTACACGCCTTCCATGGGAGTAAAGTAGGCCTAGGGCACCAACTCCAACAGTGGCTAAGCAAAGGTCTGCAACCGCTAGCTGTGTCGCTCATAGGAGTTGAAGATGCACCCCCTTTATGGACACACCCCACAGGTTGCGACTTTATTAGAGGGGGTAAGCTAGTCGTCAAGCCGCAAGTTCCACAAAACAGAAGCCTTACCCCGACACAGGTGCTGCTACTCCAGAGCCTCTGGACGCCAGTCGAAGCCCCCAACAGCAGCAATGGCCATACACCCTGGCCCAAAGATTGCGAGCCTGCCGTCGTTTTCTGTGGTCAGCATGCGAGCCTTAAGCTTCCCACCGCCCCCATCCTCCCCCTGCTCGAAGCGCTCCAACGACGACTGAACGTTGACTCCAACAACGCAGAGCTTGCCATCAATGAGGTGCTTGCCAGCCATAATGACCCCAAATACACAGACTGGAAAATCACAGTCATGGATAACACCTCCTGGCAACTCAATGACGCTGACCCAGGGTCCCTGGAAGTTCAGTGCACTGGGTTGGGTGGAGGAGAGCTTGATGAAGACTGGGATGTGTTAATGGCTTGTAGAAAGGAAGCACATGTTTATGGGCCATCCCTGAGCAAACAGGACGATTGGAATGCAAGAGTTGGCACAGTAGCAGGCACTGCCCACACGCAAGAATATTTGCTACTGCACATCGCCATGTTTCCCATCGGAGCACACTTCTGGTGCCGTGTTTTAGGAATGCCCAGAGCGAACCAATTACAAGCACAGATCATCAGTCGAGCCATGAAGCTGTTGCGCTTCTGCCCTATCATTCCAGCGCATAGGAAACCACCATGGCCGGGGTACACACATGGTCTGAGACTTTTTACCAAGCTACTGGTAGCACATCCTCTGGTCGGAGTCTGCCTGCCCCCTGACATCCGTCCAGCGGACTACCTCAGGTTGACAGGATATATGATAGGCTCTTTCAACATCCGAGGGCACAGCGCTGGCTCGTATGCAGGAATGGTATGGGAAACAATCCTCTCAGAGTTCCCAGATGTTGATGGTACAACAGTGCTAGCAGCCATTGCGCTGCCACCATCGTTGCTAACAACATACAACTCATCACAGCTGAGAGAGATTCATCTCATCCACCATGCGGATGACAAGCTGTGTGTCTGGAACCCGTCAAACCATGACATCAAATTGCTTAAGCAACGAGGCTTTAAAATCACGCATGTCACAGGATGGAGAGCGTACCTTGGCACTGCGCAGCATAACTACTCGCATTGGACTAGGGTTGCCCTCCCAGAAGGACGACCGGATCTGGAACAGCTGGAAGGCATCCCAGGGGTACTCCCCTTCGAAGTGTACTCACAAGCTCCTCTTCGCCTGATCTCATGGTGTAGTTTTGAGCTCCCAAGAACTGCCAGAAAACTCCTGCGTGAGCTAGCGGAAATGTGCGAGCTACCTGAAACCACAACACATGCTCAAATTGCTGTCCATAACGCAGAGATCAAAACTGAGCAAGAAGCTACCCAATACCTAGCCGGGTTGGCAACAGTTACCATCTCCTCAAGGGCCAATTTGCATAATTATACCACCATGGTCCAACAGTTCCTTGGTACCCTACCCCTGCCCATGGCTGTCTACATGTTAGACTACTACCTGCCCATGCTCAGTCCTAATGAAGGCTATAATGAAACAGGGTTAACAATGCAAAGTGCAGGACCGGTTCGACAGCCATCGCAACCCATTGCCCTCGAGTTCCTCTTCAAAGGCAGCGAGTTTGGCCACTGGAGAGTCAAAGGCGGACAGGATGCGTTCGCATTCCGACATCCAAGCCTTGGTAAAACTGATGTGTTTAGCCTACTTGCCAGCGATGCGCACCATCACAAAGTCAGCCCCATTGGCACGGGTAGGCTCATCGCCATGGTTGGCACAGCAGAAGCACCAGCTGATGACGGAGATGACCTCCAAGTCCTATTTGGTTTGGTCCTCGCCATCACACCGCGTGCAGCCAAAAAGAAGGATGAGCTGGCAGCCTCACGTATATACAGACAATGTAACCCTAAATTCATTGAGGTCGCCTTCCTTACCGTACCAGCCATTAAGTTCTTTGCAAAGGAACAGCTTGAAACCCTCCAAGACTTGTACACTGATTCTGGCCAATGCCTGGACCCTATTGATGCAACAGTCCAGGGGCAAAACAGTCCGGTTCCAAAGGTCTTTTTTCTCCACACAATGTGGATGTTTGGATGTACCAAGCCCACCCGCGAGCTCACAGCTGTCGCGCAAACCTCCCCGTGCAGGTATCACCTGGGACTAGGCATCTATAATGTCCAAACAGCAGTGGAGGGAATGGAGGGCAACAAAAGATCACATTTCTTGCATTTGTGCGGTCAGTTGCTGCACCTAGTGCTAACTCCATGTCACGTTGAAGGCGAGCATCACCCCTGGACCCGCTCCACAGCGCTATCTTTTGCTGCTGAAATTGACGGACATGTTTTAGGCACACTCTGTGCAGTGACAATGGCTTTGCTCACCAACCGGCTCGATCTGTGCATCCAAGGGCTCTTCGGAGCAGGCAAGTCGAAATCGATGGCAATCCTTATCCTGGCCCTGATTGAGATCGATACCACCGACAGCCTTAAGATATTGTTCATTTGTAAAGAGAACTCCGGTACTAGATCTTTTGCTGACCTCCTCCTATGGCTCGACCCCCCGTCGGGGGTGTTTGGGCGCATAGGTAGGCTGGTGGGAGACCAAGAGCGCAACAAAAGCAGTTACTCCCACACAAAATTTGATATCCACCCCAAAGAAAGAAGGCAAATGTTGCACAAGTGTCAGCTAATCTTAGCCACCGGGGGAACGGTAGCCCAGGATCTTACCATGCAATGGTCCACAATGGGTGGTTTTATGCAAGAGCTTTCCCTCCTGGTCATTGATGAAGGCCAGCAGTATGGCACTGACCGAGAAATTGCAGTTATCAGCCTGCTGAGGCAGCAACCTCTGGTATTGTGGACAGGAGACTCGGAGCAGACACCCGGCGGCATTGATCGGGCAGCTCGCAACGCAAAGCGCTCCCGACAACTACTGCTCGCCAAAAAGCATGGCCTGCGAAGCAACCGCAATTATTACACGCCAGCCACCCTTGCCGATGCTATGACTCGACTGCTAGATGGTTCGGCCAATGAAGGTCTGACGACTCTTAGTCAAATTCTCAAACGAGGGCAGTCCACTTTAGGCCGGCTATGGACAAGTCAGCTATCGCCACAGGATGAGG
The DNA here is from genome assembly GCA_947184155.2 of Cladocopium goreaui. Taxonomy (NCBI): domain Eukaryota; class Dinophyceae; order Suessiales; family Symbiodiniaceae; genus Cladocopium; species Cladocopium goreaui. The sequence continues at coordinate 11,679 of CAMXCT020006554.1, read as the reverse complement.
AAGATCTCAAAGTAGCCAGCGCTGTTCTTCCAGGCCTCCAAGCCGTATTTAAAGCAACGCAGCCCACTATGCGACGGCACTCCCGTTTCGTAGAACCGGAACTGCTGGAGGGTGCTGTTCTCAATCTTCCACGGTCTCTTGTGCGCCTTGCCTGGATCTTGCAACATGCCGCTACCCTCCTGCCCATGGCTGGGGACATACAAGCAACCTTAAACTCCCAAACCGCTGGTGTGAGTGACATCCATGCTTGGGGGTTAATGCTTCCCTCCAGTTCCAGAGTTAGTCCTGTTACATACCATGCAGTGGTTGCAGTAAGATACCCCGCTCTCTGCAGACAGATAAATGGCCTATGGGAACTAGGCAGTTTTGCCTCGGGAGGACTACCAGACAAACCACCAGGGTTTCAGCTAGTGCTTTGGGATACCAATGCTAGGATTAACGGTTTGGTAGCGACTGACCTAGAGACTCTTGTGTCAGAGGTCCTCACCTCCTTCCCTTGTAATGCTGGATTTGCGGATGGACTCTTTACAATGACCACAGCAACTGATCACAAGAACAACTTGAATCGCTCCGTGCTCAAAAGAGACTATGTGCGTACCTTGCGTGTCGAGACAATCGCCAATTCAGCCGGAGGAACAGCACAGGTATCAATCGTGGCTCAGCCCAGCATTGGTTTTCTCAACACTAAATATTACTCCAATGGCTCTCCTACAGAAGATACAGAAGATTGCCTGGGCAGAATCACTGTAGGACTCACCCGGTCCAAATCATTAACCTTGCTAGTCTCACCTCTGGACATGATGGGGCTCATGGGCATGGCACAGGTGATTGCCACCATCGCCTACGGCATCGGGGGCCTACGGAGGGGAGAAACGACATGGAAGTGGCCAGAATTTGACCCTGACCCAGTACAAGAGAATCTTGCGCAATTAAGCCGTTGGTCACTGAATTCACCACCAAACTGGGAATACCCGCCCCTCGCTATCGCCAACCAATACTACGATCAGCATGCTGATGAGGTAAAGCGAGCAAGGTACCGTTTGATATTGGTCCGAGGGTCAGACCTTCGATGGTTGGACAGAGCGCGCTTCCAAGAAATTCAAGCAGGCTTGCGAACCCAACACAAGTGGCTCCCCAAGCAACATCTCCCTTTCTCCGAAGTCGTCCTATATGCCTATGCTGCTGATCGCACACCCTTTCCCACATACGTGTGCCTACCTTCAGGACTGTATAAAGCACGCACCGGGAATGTAGTAGCGCAGACAGGCCCAGACCAGGAGATCCTGTCCCTGCCTGGCATATATTTCTTTGATGGATGGCGATTACACCCAAACTTGCCAATCCCAGACCACCTGCCACGCGCAGCAGAGGCACCAGTTCAAGGTACCGCTCCTGATGCACCTACACCTGATGCGGAGCCCAAACGGTCGCCAGAAGAAGAAGCGAGGGACATTCTTGCAGTAGCCGCCAAGAACCAGCCAGAGGATGGCCCGAGCACAAGAAAAGCAGCTGTCCGCGCATGTAAATACCTGAGAGCCATGGTCAACCAATACGAAACCACCATCCAAGCTGTGCACAGTGCCGCCCGCACCCACACGCAAAGAAGTAAAGGCATGGTTGGACCTCCTGTTGATTATCGCCCACAAGGAGAAGCCCTCCCAGTAATATCAGCAGACCTCACCTCTGAGTTATTGCATTGCCTATCGACGCTCCCAGACCCATGGCCCTTAGCCAAAATTACCATCGATATGGAGAAACCGAGCCAATGGGTCTCAAAATTGTGCAGACTTTATTTTGCGGACGAGTACGCCAAGCGCACAGTAGGACTTCCCTCACGTAAACATGTTCCGGACATTGCAGGCGCCCTCCGAGCAGTTCAAGCCATCCTCCCCAAACTTGAAGTCAAGATGATTGAATTCTTAGCTGAATGGATGGTAACTCTGTTAATGCCAGCCAGACACGTAATGGAAGTGAGGGCACCTCATCTTTCCTTCATGATGCTCAAGGAATACTGGTTCAGGGAACTTTACTTAGGCCTGAAAGTCACAGCGTCCTTTGACCGCTCTGAGTCATATACCAGAGTGATCGATGGCCAGGTAAGATGCATCACGCCTGAAGTGAAGCCGCAGAATTTGCAGGTCATTTGGAATGTGCAGTTCATCACAGTCTTTGTGCCAGCATGGATGATCCCGCCTGTCTATCATAGCCTACGCAGAGAAAGCATCAAAACTGTGAGTTCTGGCAGCCCCATAGGAGTCCAGTCAGTCCGCCCTACTTGGTTTGAGGACACAACACCTAAGGACCCTACCTCTCAGCAATCTCAAGACCCTCACAAGGAGCAAGCCCAACCACTTCATGGTCTCAAGTTAGTCATCAAAGAAGAAGTGTTACCAGCGACTGACCAACCGCAATTCCAGTCGCTTCAGCTGTTGGCTAGCAGGGGCCTGTTGGCACCTGATACATGGAAGTGCAAACGCGCACAAGTCAGCCTGAAAGCAACTATTGATGTCCCCATGTTGGGTACAATCATAGAGCAAAATGGCGATGGGCTCCTGGAAGACTCCCACATGCCAGTAGGATGGCCACTCCACATCGATGGCGCTGTCAGACAATGTTGCATTCACAGAACTGCTAGTTTGCAAGAATTAGACGATATGCTCAAGGAATACGACATGAAACGAGACTCTGTTGAAATCAACCATGACGCGCCTCAATGGTCCCATCATGCAGTGTGGAACCGCAAGTATATGGAACCAAAACCTGGATATACGCTGGAACAGCTATGGGCTGACTCCGAACCTGCAGTAAATAAAAAAACGACCACTTCCTATGAAGTACAGGCAGATGACCTTCAGCGTGCCGTATCGGCCATTCGGCATTTTCCGCCCCCCATTCCTCCGGACAGCCCCTTCATACAAGCGTTAGGAACACCAGCTGCCCTGAAAGCCCCACCACAGACTGATACCCTAGCGCAAAGGGCACTGGAAGAATGGGAGCGCACTCTGTGCGAAAACAAGGCAGTAGCAATCCTTGCCGAGATACAAGCTGGACGACCGACCATCATCCACAAAGATGGCGGGGAAATGCTTATTGCCATTGTTCTGGACAAGCCACTGGAGGAAGCAAAGCGATTAGTTGATGACCCTGCGGCTTTCACCCGCGAAATGACACGCATCCTGCGCGATAAGCATACTCACCCGCTCATAGCCCAAATGATGAAACCTGCGGAGAGTAGTGAGCCACCCTCTGCCACTGCGAGCGCGAGTGGTGCCAGTAGCAGTCGAGACCTTCGCACTACACCACACGAACAGTTCCAATAAAACGCACCAAATGACACAAAGTACCCAAGTTCCACGAAGAGCAATCAGCATCCAACTTCAACTAACTTGAACGGCGTTGTCACCATGGGGTACTCATGGTTGATAACTGCCTGCCACTCCGCTTCCCCAGTCGACATGCTGGAGCCAGCATAGGATTGCCAGCACAAGATATATTGGTGACAGTAAAGTTGAGCGGCGTTGTCACCATGGGGTACTCATGGTTGATTACTGCTCGCTGCGGCTACCATGTTCTCAGCATCCAGAATCGAGCATGGGACGGGAGGCGGGGAGGGCGGTTATACTAATTATCCTGTTATGGGTTGTTTGTCATTTTGTGTCTTTAAACGTTGCATGGTAGTGTAGTGAGATGTCAAAGCACATCAAGCCATGGCGCCCGTTGCTGTCTTGCTCAGGCAATCCAGTACCTGCATTGCTTGAATGTCACCCGACCATATGAGCTCCGTGCAATCAAACGAAGTAGTATGCCTGCCTCAGGAACCCCAGATTCACAATGAGGCACAGGATCTCCTCTTACTGCAGGACTATGTGCACAGACTGACGAACACTCTCAGAACTTTGGAAGACACCCACGCCGTATTGCAGCAAACGGAACTCCTTGCAGGTGTTATCAACGAGCAAGACTGCAGAGACATTCGCACAGCCTGCGGTTGCTTAAGAAGTCTGCGCATTCGACTAGAAGCTCGTGCCAACGTTACAGAACGAGAAGTGATTAGTCGACAGCTACAGCTCATGCATGCGAGCGTACAACAGCACCGGACTGAAGACCTTAACACAGCTGACACAAGTTGCCTGTCCAGAACCTCTTTTGAGCACTTTGAGGATAGACCTGGTCCCTGGGCAGAGAAAAACGCTCGTATTCCTACACCAATGTAACCAAGCAAGCTACCATGATCATTGACCGCATCTAATGCAGTTGATCTCAACACCTGCCAAGTTGACCGCTCCAGCTGCGCAACGCTTGCAAGCCTGCATCCATGCGGTCGAGCTCGCCCTTCGCGAACTCGATCGCATTGGATTCAGTTTTGATTTTTTTTTCCGTCCAACGCCTCCGAGGCTTTCGCCAGGTCGTTACACAAGCTTTTACTTGCCGGAAATTGAATTGACATGCATGAAAAGCCACAAAAGAGAGCTGGTGTGGACCTTTACATAGTCCATAAAGCTATCCGATTGCCGAGAGCGAGCACAAACCAACAAAAAAGCAAACAAAACAAAAACCACAAAAAGCAAAACACACAAAAAACAACCAAACAAACAAAACAGAACAGAACAAACAAACAAAAAAACAGGGCAAAAGGACAGCAATGTGCTCTTGAGATGAATTCCGATAGCAACTTGTGTGCCATCCTTCGCGCAGGCCATCATACATCTCGACGCATGCAAATGACAACTTCTGTGCCATGTCAACGCAGGCCCTTAAACAAGAAAACAACCAAAAAACCAACCAAAAAATCACCCAGGGCCACATCACAGGGTGCTGAAGCAACACAGCTCAATGCGGAAACCAGGGATCCCCCCAGCCAGGATCCCCGAGATCTCAAAGAGCAGCCATCATGGCATAATATAGCACCAAAACACTTTGAAGCAAACACCGTCAACGCCGGGTCACAACAAAGTGGTGAGAAGCTACCGCAGTGAAACAGGAAAGTGAAACGTGGTCTAAGGTGAAAAAGACGGCGCGGTAACAGCACTCAGGTACCCTCAGAGTCCGCTCAGTACTGCTTTTCCAATCATCATATTCGCACCGAAATTGTTAGTGGCACTACCATGCTAGTGCTCTTGCATTGCATCTTCGTGACATGGGAGAAAATACCCATATATGGGAGTTGCAGTGCACTTTGGCGGAGTATACCACTTTCAAAACTGAATCCAATGCGATCGAGTTCGCGAAGGGCGAGCTCGACCGCATGGATGCAGGCTTGCAAGCGTTGCGCAGCTGGAGCGGTCAACTTGGCAGGTGTTGAGATCAACTGCATTAGATGCGGTCAATGATCATGGTAGCTTGCTTGGTTACATTGGTGTAGGAATACGAGCGTTTTTCTCTGCCCAGGGACCAGGTCTATCCTCAAAGTGCTGAAAAGAGGTTCTGGACAGGCAACTTGTGTCAGCTGTGTTAAGGTCTTCAGTCCGGTGCTGTTGTACGCTCGCATGCATGAGCTGTAGCTGTCGACTAATCACTTCTCGTTCTGTAACGTTGGCACGAGCTTCTAGTCGAATGCGCAGACTTCTTAAGCAACCGCAGGCTGTGCGAATGTCTCTGCAGTCTTGCTCGTTGATAACACCTGCAAGGAGTTCCGTTTGCTGCAATACGGCGTGGGTGTCTTCCATCCGTAGCCATTGGCTCAAGGCTGTATCGGCTCAAACCCCGTGGGTACTGGGTAACCTGATTTTAACTCAAGGGGCAAACATCCATCTTGGGTGATTTGCGTGAGTTAATTTTGGGGGCACCAGTAAAAAAGGGGCTAGGGTAGTACTGCCGTAGGAAGAGCACAAACGTGCCCGTCAACCTTGTTGTGAGGATAATTTGGGAGGGGGGGGGTTTATCTTAGTTTTGTTTATTTAAGATCTACCTTCTCTGTTTTGCCCACTTGCATTGTGACCGTTGAACACACCTTTTTTGAACCCCACTTGTTTAAGGACTCCTGGGGTACCCAGTGTAGTTCTTTTACTTGTGATCTTGTTGGATTTATTCACAAGGCTCACTGGGGTACTCAGTGTAGTCTTTTTTGTTTCTTGTTATCGTCTTTTCAGCCCAGATTGCCCCTCTTGCTTGCCTCTGTGTAGTCACTATACCCAGGGGTACTCTGGGTTATAGTCGACTACATGAACTACAACCCTCATGACACTATTGAACAACATGCCATTGAGTTGGTGTCCAGCCTTGGGAAGGAACATCTTTTTGTTGCCAACTGTCCAAGTGATATTGACTCGAACAGATATTCAGGTACAGTGATCACTTATGAAGAAGCTTTTGATCACAGTGATACAGGAGTCGGCCTCTGCCTGTTGCTCCCCAAAGCTTATGTCCTTCAGAAATTCATAGACATATGCCTTAACAAAGATATTTCTGTTCATTTTGTCTTCACTTGTTCAAGTAGTACCAGTGAATTTGAAGCTTCTGCATGGCTATACAATCTCCTCAATGATAAGGTTCAGCATGTTGGCTTCATGCAAAATCTTGGAGTTACTTTTTGCTCCGCAAATAACCAAGAGAAATATCTCATTGCATGCCAGGTTGAACCTTATGCCGAACATTGCCATGTTTCTTGGCCTCGACCCTGCAGAACGCTGGAGTATGTCTTCCCCAGAACCGTTGTTGAACGACACCAGACGATCAGTGAACTTCAGAGCCTCTCTGTAGTCAACTATATTGATTTTAGAAGACCCAATGGATGCCATCGTATATCAGATAAGATCGATGTTACCTCACTCACTGTTCAAATTGCCAATGATTGCTTGGCAGACATCGAGCTAGTTGAGAAGATTTTACAGCCAACTGTGGATGCCGTTTGGTTGCATGGACTTGCAGAATGTCAGGTTAAGCGTTTCTTTCCATGGGATGACTCAGAATTCCAAAAGCATTTCCCACATGGAATTACTATGTCAGTATTGGATTTGAAGGCTTTTCCGAATCCCGTACTTAATGAGATTCTTGTCCAACTAGCCAACCTTAAAGTTAGGTACCACTTCATGAACTACAGAAGGCTTGCCATCTTCGGATCGCCGTCACTTGTCATTAATCTTCACTTAGCTCTTCTTCCATTTGATGTACATCTGCCAATTGGGCCTAAACAGGGTGCATTTACTGTCCACATGCTGCGAACAGAACCACATTGCACACAGGCTGCCCATGATTCTAATCACTTTCAAGTCAAATTTGGAAAGATTGGCTCCTTTCAGTACGCACCTGCACAGATTTTATGGGCGGAAATCCCCTCATCTTTATGTAAGGAGAATCAACTTGACCAATCAAATCAATCATCTTTAATACGATTGCTCAAACAAAAAGTGGGAGCTGTTAATTTCTCCATTCGTTGGTGCCAGGTTGACAGGTCGCAGCAAAAGTGTCTCTGTTTTGATATTGAAATTAAGCATGAAGACTCTCTCCCTCTCTCGCTGAATTGTGACCCTGGCCAAGTGGTTATCCAGCACCAGTGCCCCTCTGCAGAAGACTTTCGGGCTGATGTGTCCCTAACTGAAGTTGAAACCAGGCGGGATCACTGGAATAAAGTCATTGCTCAGCAAATGATTCCTAAAGAAGGCAGGATCAGTCATCTATCTTTCGAACCGAACAAGAAACAGTCAGCCAAAAGATATTATGATTTACGCACTACTGTCATTGACTCTATGCAGGACTTCACCAATATCATTGCCATTGCGTCCCAACCGCCGGCTTGGTTCTTCTCGCCTAAGGAGTTGCATATGCCTTTGATGGAATGCTTACAAAAAGTTAATTTTTGTGACAACTCTTTCATCCAGGAATCCTTTGTGGTGAACTCCGACACTGTCAAGATTGATTTACTTCATCATGAATTTATCAGGCATAGGGACCATCAGAAATGGCTTTTTTATCACATCGTCCTGGGTCCCGAACAGTGTTTTCATTTGAAATCCATCCACTTTGAGCGTGATGAATGGAAGGTACGATACTATGATGAATTGATCATACGTACTTTTGAACCATCCTCGATTTTTATCACACTCCCACCTGGAATTTCAATATCGCAGGTCATCGATCAAACGCAAAGTTGTTATCTCCGAGAAGCATATGCCTGTATTGTACCATCACTAAGACCTCCCGTTGTTGGCACTACCCATGCTGGATTGAAAGAGCAGTATACTAATACTACACCAACTGCTCATTTTCCAAATGGCCATGGAATGAACGGTGATAAGAGTGTGCCCTCTCATGGACAGTCGAGTCCAACACCAACAGGGAATAGACCGGCGTACCACCCACCTTACAAACCCAGGCACAGTAGAGGATCTCCCAACATATCCCCTGAGGGTGATATTGAGATGCAGCCTGCCCCAACCAATCACGGCAAACCCCCAGAACCCCCGGAAACGCATCATCAGGCGCCTGTTGGCGAACACTGTGATGATGTGCCCATGGAATGTATTGCAACAGCGCTTGATCCGGTTGATGATGATACTGGTAGTTCTGATAAAGAATCGCGCCAACTTGTAAATACTCTCCATGGCCATTCCCTTGTCGCCTCTAACAGCAACCTTGCCAAGGACAACCTCGATCAGACTCACCATAGCGAACCAGGACAAAATACCCAAAATGGCATTATGAGCAGCCCCAATTCCCCCAAAATGAAACACTTGCACCAGAACGCTGGTATGCACACCGACCATGAAGATGTCGCCAACGTGGGGTACTCACGGTTGTGTGACACTTCCCAACCAGAGAAATTTATCCCCAACGTCACTGTTCAACTCTCATTAATGAACTGCCCCGCTCAGAGAAAGGATGCTACCCACGGACCCACTCATACCCACTCCATGCCTCAGACCGCACAATCACTTAAACCTCCTACGAATATTGCCAAGGACCCAACGCCGAAACAGCAAGACCAATCTGGCAATCTTACCTCACAAGTTGGTTTACCAGCACACAAGAGCCAGGAGACCAGTAAACAGGCGAGCCACAACAAAAATGAGCACAAGGGTACACCCAATCAACCACCCGGAACTATCCTTGACTTCTTAGCGCAGAATGCCGCCTATCAACCACTGGATGATAAGGCGCAAACACATGCTCCTAGTGATGATGTAATCTTTGTCAAAGCCTCACATAGCCCTATTGACAATATCCTCTGTGGCAGCGAACAAAGCAGTAATTTCCTTATTTCCAATAGAGAAATCATCACTGGATGGCCCAGCTCATTTTCCCATGCTGATAGCGACTACTTTTCCAAGCTTGCAACGTGTTATCACATTAACTTCCCAAGCTATATGTGTTATGCGGTTACTGCACTTCGTGTCCTCACCCATGCACCTTGGAATGATAACATGTTCCATGGCCATATCAGAGAATTAGTCTTATGCGCTATTGGCAATGGATGGACATGGGCTGACCAGACTGCTACTGTGCAAGGAAGACGAGTGAGTGTTGGAGAAGTCTGCGCTGCCTTTGCCAGCTACCTGAATGTGAATGCCTTTCCACCCGGGCAAGTCTCTGACCTTGACACCGCGATTATTGCAGCCTGTGATGATTTATTTCCGGAACATTGCGAATTCTTCTTTGCGCATTTTCAGGTGAGCTGCCTTTCATGTAATGCATCAGGCAAGGTTTCTGCTCCTCTGTTCGATACGATGTTGAGTATTAACCTTGAAAATGATACCATTGATCTTCCACAAATGATTGCAACTCGGGCTCCACGACTTGCGCTTGACAGGGAGGATGTTGATTTCTCTCATGCCAGTGACTGTTTCAATGAGGACCAACAAAGCAATGAAGAGATTGAAGGTTGCTTGACTTTCACCCTTAAGATTACAAGCCCCCTTGAGCAGCTGCCAATTGCCACCAAGGCATTAAACCTCCTTGGACAGCTCTTTGACGTTCCTACCCTGAGTGTCAATCCGGTTTCTCAACCTTTCATTATCACTGGTATCATTCTTGTTCAAGGAAAGTCATCACACCATTTTCTTATCATTGAACGGTGCAATGAAGAACAGGTTCTTGTTTATGATAATCTACGAGGCCATGTTTGGATCCCGGTCAAACAACTGAAGGCAACCGCCATTGTATGGGGTTTTGTTTTTCGTCGGCATGAACATCAGCCTTACTCCTTCCAACCTCCGCAGTATAAGGCCATTGCACCTGCCACACTTCAGTGTGCCAAGCAGTCTCAACGACTCAAAAAACCAAAGTTAAAACCTAAAAATACTATTGGCATCAGTGCTAAACGGTATCAGGCCCCCAGTTTTTCCAGAAAGAAATTGGGAGATCACAGTACTTCAGATAAGCTGACAAAAGCATTGAATGACAAGACAATCGGCTCCTCACTGCCAGGTGAGAACCTTCCTCCTGATGATATCCCGAAACACACCCACCCTGAACACAGTGAGGCGGGTGATCAACACGGGGTACTCGTGGTTGGTTACCCACCCACAACTGAACACACGCCTCTCCCCCTGCCTAACGAGTCGGCCGGCAATGATCATTGCTGCCACCATGGGGTACACATGGTTGGCCCTGGTCCGCCGTCTCCTCATGGTAGCACACCCATTCCACAGACTGGCCAGAACGATGACATAACGGGTGATGTGTCTGAAAGCCACTGTGGGGCACCCACATTTGGCCGTACGGACACTCCTCTAAGTGATAATGTTACACTATTCCAGGCAGACCTTAGTAGTAAAGAGCTTGTGGCTGTTCCCTGCCCTCATGAGACTGAGGCTATGACACCAGTCAGTATCACTGCGAGTGCCCAGTGCTCTAAGCATGAGCATACGCCAGCAGAGGATGTCCGGTCATGCCCTGATGATAACTGCAACAAATTCAGTCCATCATGTGCACATGCTGATAGCTTTCGCCCTCCAGCCAGTGGAGAGACTTGCGCTCCCCAGAGTTCCTTTGTGAAGGAGAAAGATGCATCCCCTCCCAAAAGGGCTAAGCATTCCAAAGTTTATCCATATGCCATCATTAGCCTTTTTGACGGCGTAGGCTCAGCCATTCCGGCCATCACTAAAGCTATAGGATGTGCCCCGCGTATCATCATTGTTGCAGAATGTGATCCAATCCTCAGACAACTCGTGGGGGAACAATTTGGTCTTCGCACGGATGGTGAATGGACCCAAACCAGCAAAGACACTTACACGCTCTATGCAAACGATGTGCGGCAGCTTATTCGCAATCAATGTCAAATACTCAAGGAAGCATTTGCATTAGCTGGACCACAGTGCCGCTGGTTCGTTATTGCGGGTTCACCCTGTCAGGACCTCACCCCAGCCGGTCCCTTTAAAGGACTCCTTGGGCTTACTGGCCACTGTAGCTCTCTTTTTTATTATGTCCACATAATTCTGTGGCTTGTGCAAATGAACTATCCTCTTGCATACATCCGTTTTCTGCTTGAAAATGCAGGTGCCATGCTTGACATTCATCGCAAAGCCATCCTCCGTGCCCTTGGACTTAACCCTGATTCCACTCCTGACAGCTTCCGTGTTGACCCTAAGAATACACATGGAATACGACGTAACAGATTCTACTTTCGCAACTACCAAGACTGTGTCAAAGTCTCTAAGGCGGTCGTCCTTGAACCAAGTGACATAGAAGGACCCTTATTAGACTTTGATGGTCATCCGATTCCTTTTGGACCACTCCTACGAG
>CAMXCT020006553.1:307737-401505 GCA_947184155.2 Cladocopium goreaui | reverse complement strand
ATCTCTCTTGATCTCTCTTGATCTTCCTTCTTGATCTCTCTTCATCTCTCTTGATCTCCCTTCTTCATCTCTCTTGGTCTCTCATTCTCATCATATCTGCAGCTGAGATTCAGAGCTCACTGCCAAAAGAATCCCGAAAGTTGACAAGTGCTCGGTGGCGCACCATATGCCTGATGTGTCTGCCTCATAACGAATGTGTTCGATGTACACAAGCACACTGGTCAGACGGTTGATGTTGCCACATACCCTGCGTCCCTCCCAAATGATTCCAGACATACAATGGAAATTGTTGAGTAGCAAAGAAATTCACTAAGACATCCTTGGGTTTAAGGAGCTAAGTGTTACATTTGACTCCTCTTCATGTTGAAAGAACAAGCAGTCAGGAACACATTAAAAAAAAAACATAAATTAATATGACACTAGGTCCACACTAATTATCAACAACTGGTACAAAACGTCTGTCAACTATTTTTGGCAAATGGTCACATACATTCATGACATTCGCAAAAGCGGGCTATGCTATGGGATCTCGATGGGTTTATAGGGTGTTGTTTTATGTCTTAGGGCCTTAGGGGTTGAGGCCTTGGGGGATTGTGATCTTTGCCTTGCCCTCTGGCGGGATGTGTCAGAAAAGACAACTCTTTGTGCAAGTTAGGGTTCCCGGTCATGACTGAGGGTCTGGCATATGACACGAAATCATATCAAGATATATAAAGAACAATCAGTGTAGACTGTTTGCTTAGAGACTTACAGTAGAGTCAGTAGAGTATATGTTTCTTCCTATCTACAACCTGTAAACCTGCAAATCAAGGGCATTCATCAATGTGATTCAATATCCTTCTCCTATCCAAGCATCCCCACGAATGCCAGGAAACTTGGCTTCCTGAAATGGTGGTGATCTCTGCAGCAGTTGGACGATACACGCCCGCCTGTGGGCACATGGCGAACAAAAATTGCTGCGACTTCACAAATCCAATGGCATTTGGATCATTTGGATTTGGATCTGCCTGGGACCACGCATTGTTTGCATCGAGATAGACACAAAGAGTATCCGCAGCCGGCGATGTTGTTGACATCCTGCCCAGGAGATCCCAGGAGCCATTGTACATATTGTACCAGATTTTGGGCTGGTCCCTTTCCCGGGGCACTGGCGTGCATGGAGCAGCCCAGAATGTCTGGGGTCCATTGCGACACACGACACTTTGCGCATATGTGGCATGCACCTACCTCTCTTCAACTCTGATGCTCTGAAAGAAGGATCATCAGAGTCTGTCTAACTCTTGACTTCTGTTTTTGAATGAACATGGATCCTTTAGGAAATTTTCCCTATAACGGTCTGCGTCGCTAGTTCTGCATTTTGATCAGCGGGCCTGATAAGGATAGGTGTTTGTAGTCCTGTCACTTCCTCGCAGAAAACGAGTGCTGCTGCCAGCAGAGCATGGGTGACTTATCGAAATGCACAGTCTGCATGTCAGATGCCTTGGCAAACTGCAGAGTGCCATGGCTAGACTGCAAGGCTGACATGAAATAATACAAGTTAATCCAAGATCATCCAAGAGTCCAAAGGGCTCAAACTTGTAGATGAAAGCTCCACCAATGAAACCTGGAAGAGCACGGTCTTCAAATCTTTAGAGACGTTGAATGGACTTGACACATGAGTTGGGCAAGCTGCAGCACTAACCGAGCCAAGAAAGCTGTAACAATGATACCGGAAACTTCATATTGTGCTCCCGAAACCGTCACGTTCCTCAGGTGGATTGTTTGAACTCAAGGCAAAGAAGACAAAGACCAAAAGAAAGGCCAAGCCTGGCCCTGGCCCAGTGATACTCATTGTGTTGTTCAAAGATCCAAGGACGAGTGTCTGACCAGGTCTAGCTTCTGAGGGCAGTATGGCGCTGGAAGCGTCACTGCCCCCTTCTGCCACCTTTGTTTGCGCTCATCAGTTCTGGCACTATGAAATGCCAGCACATTCTAGATACATTCCAGCACGGTTTGCAAGATCACCGTAGTAGAATTGATGTCTCTTACACTAGCCTCTGACTCTTCATGACTAACGGTGACTAAGGACTGGGACAAACTCCCCGAACTTGTAGCAATATGGACAGCTGCTGATGGTGCTGGCCACTGCTACTGCTACTGCTCAGAACCATCAGCAGCCAGCTCTGCCGTTGACAGATATGGTATGTGTGCCAAGCGAATGAAAGTCTGCGACTGAAATTCCACTGAGGCTGTGGCAATGAGAGCGGGATTTGGGGTCAGAAAAAGCCTTAGTCGGTGAGCGTTAGGGTACAGGGTACCACAGGATACACTGAGCCTTCACAGATCAATGCAAATGTCGCTGCCATTCTCTTCACATCTCTTCACATTCAATGAGAAACGACTGAGTCATTCCAAGTCCAAGGAGTCCAAGGAGTCCAAGGAGCTCAGCAGGTGTCACCACCAGTTCTTTGACGCTGCCCGGGAAAGTGGCCGACTGGTCAGCCGCCCATCCAACAGTAGGAATGCCAATCATTTCCATGGCCAAATTATATTGCGAGCCGGAGAATGGAACGTCAACCTGCAACTGCATAGATCTGCATAGTCGGCACATTCCCAGAAAGTGCAACCCAAACTGAGGTGTGAAGTCCATACTGATGAAAGCAACGCAAAGAACAGACAATAGCTCACCATGTTGTCAAAATGTTGTCATATCCATTACATGTCAAATAATATCAAATGCAATGCGCGTCAAGTCGCAAAGGCAGTGCGGTCTGCTGCCATAGATGCAAGCACTGAAGCAGTGACGGAAGGGTTCACAGCACCCATCACCTCAGCTTGTGTGCCCTCCATAGCAGTCGCAGACCACATGTGGAGACCAACAAGCCACGGCCATGCGGTCATTCAACTGACAGAGAGACAAACACAAAACCAGAATGCCGCAGTTCTTAGAGCTTGAATGGAACCAACATGATTTTAAATGAATATAGGTGATACATTATAATATAGTATAATATAATATAGTGTTACAATGTGATGTATGTGGCATACTACCTCAGACTGAAACGCTTCTCTGCCTAGTTTTTGTTCCTCTAAATAATTCTATCTACATGCCGCTCTTCATGACATCACGAAATCAGCGGGACTGAGATGCGACCAGCAACGTCCGAACCAGGGACAGAAAGTAAGACAACACAAATAACACCCCTGACTCCACGGACAGCACCCGAAGAATTCAAGACCTGAAATCATCCCGCCTTTGGGCTAAGAAAAACACAAAGTTGTATAATGTTGTATATAGTTGCCACATGTTGCCACACTGTTGTCACAGTTGTCCCTGGACCACACCCTTCATCTCAAAAAATAGAAGACCAGCAATGCTTTTTGATGCAAACAAATGTTCCAAGTGGCCAACTCATCTGGTGAAGAAGCTGAGGCTGCTTCAGTCGTCCCTGTATTGGCTGGGGTTGTCGTATTTGTCGCTAGATTTGGGGTCGTAGTGCTGGTGGTGCTGGTGGTGCTAGTGGTGGTGCTGGCGACACTCTGGATCCACGGCTCCCAAACCTTGGTCCATGCCAATTCCATGCCTGTCTTTCTGTCGGATTGTTTACAGGCCCAAATTCTCTGCGACTTGGCCTGCTGACCTCAAAAAAAACACTCGTGTGAAACCTATAAACGCTTGATA
Organism: Cladocopium goreaui; assembly: GCA_947184155.2. Classification (NCBI taxonomy): domain Eukaryota; class Dinophyceae; order Suessiales; family Symbiodiniaceae; genus Cladocopium; species Cladocopium goreaui. Next base: position 397,844 of record CAMXCT020006553.1, on the reverse strand, counting down.
TACGCTTGATACAACAGCGAGAAATGGTTATATAATTGTGGAATATTGTAGAGACTTGGGATCCGTAAACAATGAACCACAGAAAATGTTCAGCAACAGGGAACGTATTGCTCTCCGACCAATGAGGCAAACTACACTCACACACCACATTGTGAAGATGTGGAAGCAAGATGAAGAAGGTATGGCAGTATACAATCAAATCTCAAGATAGTCAAGCAACCTCCGGCCAATTATTCAACCAATTGCAAGCTCCAGATCGAAAAGAGCCCAAAGCCTCTGAATCCGCCAGAAGTGTCTCCACATGTGCTGCAGTGAGATCAAAGGCAACGATGAATGCATCAACCTCTGGCGCCAGGGTTATGAGGTCCTGACTCAAGAGCTTTTGCACCGAAACGTCCGTTGAAGCTGTGGAAAAATTTCCATTTGCCCAGGCAGCGCTGTTATGGGCTGGAAAGATGACTTCCACGGGCGAGACCAGGCCAACCTGTGAATCTGGTGTGTAGCGGAAAAACATGCTTCGGCTGGTCGCAAGCACCTCCTCAAAGCTGGCCTCATCGTAGGCCACACTAATGGCCCAGGGAATATTCCAGACGGCAGCCTGCGGTTCGGGAAGAAGGAAAGCTACAATACAAGGTATAAGATGGTATATGATATGGCTATTATCTGCAAAGTGCCCTGCCAATTTTCCGACATCTTCAACCCATGCATTTGTACAGTTTATGGAGGCTGAATCAAATAAGAAACTCCACATTAAGATCTTTAAGGGGAGAAATACAACACATGAGGAACAAAAAAGAGGGCAGAACGGACGGCCTTCTGCATCACCTCCAACACGTCGACTGCGCGATGATACGAGTTGAAAAAGTAGGGGATGCATTGAGAACTGTTGGAACGACAGCTTGGCGCCAGCCAGAAGTATCCATCAGCAGGGCAAAAGGCGATAAATCCACCGTTGCCCAAAGTTACACCGCTGCTGTCGGAGACGATGTCCAAGTAGCTCCGGATCATGGTCGTATTCGCCAGCTGCGTGTTGGTACATTGCTTCAAATAGAATCTATCTACAGAGCTGATGGTGTCGAAGGAGAGGAATTGCAGATCCATGTAACGAATGGTACCTGATGTTGAGACCGAGTTCTTGAGAAAGTGTCCTCTTCGTCCAACATAGGACATGGCACCAGCATCCACAAAATCCAAAGTAGGCAGAGTCGTGGTTGCTTGAAAAGGTTGCCGCACATCAAGGGCAATGTGCCAACTTGTGGGGATCGTCCCTGCCGCTGCACCGCAAGAGGATTCATCACCTGGATCTAGACAACCAGCAACTGCTCGGTAGGCCTCCTGTGGTCCTCCTGAAGCTGCTGCGAGACACAAGGACTTGCAAAAATGATCAAAATTGATTTGATTGGTATGTATATATATATGTATAGAGAGAGAGAGAGGGGGGTTCTATGTATATATATATATATGTATATACATATATATATAATTATATATAGAGGTTCTATTATTTTTCAATATTGTCTTATGATGTCTTTTGTGATCGCTGAATATTGCTGGTGTTTGCTGGTTGTGCCATGACGGAGCAACTTCAGAAGCTTGAGACTTGCCACAGAAGGCCTGGGAGTTTCTGCTGGGAAGTTTTGGAAGTTGTACACTCAAATTCACCGAAACAAGAGATAGGATCGATGGAATCTCCACAAATAAGAATGGCAGGCACGGCATGAATATCATGAATGATAGTCTTCATATGTCTTCATCGTTCCTTGGTGCCCCTGTCCTCCACTGCTGCGGTTGATGGTGTGATAGCCGAAGACTTCTTCTATCAGAATACTGGCCACAGCAGTGGAGACGTGCCCTGCGTCCAAATCATTCATCCAAAGACCTCGACTAGAAATGCACAAGGATCGACAAATGATCGACAAGGGAGCAAAACGGAGCAAACTTGTTTTGATCAACCTGCAGGCTGAGCAAACAAACGCTCTGGCAGACTTGTGATAGAATATCAAGTTCAGCTGTAGTGAACTACAAGTACGGAGTTCGCTGGTAGGGACCCTGCCAACCGCATAGGACAACTGGCTGTTCGAGTTTGTCAGATTCCTGGCCGCATCAAAATCATCAAACCGCTGAAACAAAAGAATTCATCAAGTGTGCAGCCCTGTGCAGCTGACATTCCAAGAGAACAAAAATGAAGAAAACTTAAAAGGCATCACAAGTTGTGTTACAAGGCAATCACAAGGCAAGCTTCTTTCGTAATGATCCTTGCACTCCATCCCACAGGCAGCATGTCGTGCAAATGCTGCTCTGAGAAACTACTTTTTGAAGCAGGGCAAAGCTTGCGAGGGTCAGCACGATGTTCATTGCGCCAATGTTTCGCACCCGAACGCGAGGACCAAAGATCGGTACTGAATATGCCGGCAAATGTTTCACGGCCTTGCTGTCTTGTAATTCCTTGAGCTATGCCCTACCACCACTAGATCTCCCATGGTTTGTCACTCTCATGCAACTGATGGCTGGTTCCATTGGCAACCCTTTGGAACTTCTTTCAAACGCATGTTGCACTTGATTGCTCTGCATGTGTTTGTGTGCGTGTATGAGGTGGAAACTGCCTTTCATGGTTGCTATTTGCATGTCAGCATGTGTGCTTGATGTTCAGTTCTGGCGGGAGGCCGTGATACCAAATGAGACTTTCAATTGCATACTTCTATCGTCATGGCTGAATGAAACTTACTAGTAGATCTAGTAATCTAGTAGAAACCAAACAACAACCTGCAATCAAAATTTGAACGTTCTCTGTAATGCTTCGTATGAAAAGGGAGCTGGTACTTCACTTCAAGACCCTGCGAACGTCACACATGCAACAATTGACCGCCTACGCTCCAAGAATCAAACTCTGGCCAGGCGCTCTGCTTTCGTTCGCCTGGGGTGGCAACTCTTTCGCCATACTGGGCAAACACGTGATTTAACAATATGTTTAATAAAACACGTACACACACACACAAAGATGCATCGTCCATCGTGGCCGATGTAAATCACTGCAAGTGGAACGGGTAGAGCTTAACTTGCAAATTGCGATCAGTACTGAAGGTCACTGAAGGTCACTGAAGGTCGTGTTTCTGCAAGTCTGAGGGTCGATCGCACGTTTTGGAGTGGCACTGAGCATATCTGCAGAAACTTGATCTGGCAATCGGCCTCCAATGAAATGCGGCATGAAACACGTGCCCAGGACGTCAAACACATGTTGACGGGTCCTATCTTTCCATGATTTCAAGTTTGTTAGTGAAAAAAAAGAATGACCCTGCACAATAAGAAGAGCTCTTGTGTTTCCTGTGTTTCCTCTTGCGTTTTTATTGACAGCTGAAAACCATAGCGATGCAGTACCTGTGAGTCCACGTTCATCTTCCTCTGCATCTGACTCACCTGGATCTCACTGCATCTCTGCCAATTTTGTATATGGAGTCCTCGAACAACATCAAACAACAACGGAAGCATACTATTGCTGACCAAGTTGCTGCTAGAGCCAGATGAAGAGCTGATGTCCTGTGGCGCTGTACGAAGTCCAAATTGTATCCACGTGTTACATTATTGGGTGTGAGGGTCACCTTCTGTGCATCCAAGTGGGTGTGTGCATTCCTCTTGTGGTCACACATGCTGCTTTTCGAAACAACTCATGGATTGCTCTTGCAAATACTAGCAACATCTGGCAACATCTGGCAACATCTGGCAACATCTGGCAACACCCGAGATAAGTATATAGAAATAGTTAATAATTATTAATATAATTATTAATATAATTTAATGTATATATATATTGTATAGAAATCAACTCACTTTAGGACATCAGCCGCACCTCAGCAGGACGCTTTCTGCCCATCTGCATCCTGTTGCTTCAGGGATCATAGGATCCCTAATGGCATGAAGATCGTGACAATCGCCTTTTGTTGTGGTTCATTGTTTGCGATTGTTTATGTATTTCTCTGTTCAACTTGCTGTTGGGGGGTCCCGTGGGTGTGATGATGGATATTCAATCATCTTATCATATCTGATGAAAGCCAGATTATCTGCTAGATGGGACCAAATGCAGATTGATGTTGATCATGTCAAAATGCTTATCGATTCTTGTTGCAGCTAGGTTGCTCAATGGACTTCTGCAGTCTGAGTTTGCGGAGCTGCTTGAAGTCTTCCGGGCTCAACACCTGGAAAAAAAGCAAGCGTCGACGCAAGATGCAGGCACAGGGCATCAGCAAAAAGGAAACAAGGTGAGAAGTGGGAATCAGCTGGAGATTCATGAGGAAGTGCGCGTAGTCCAAAATGCGAAACAGCATGAAACATATATATATAATTAATATATATATATATATATAATTAATTAAATATTAATTATCCTAAATGTGTGAAAAATACGAAGGAAAGTGAAGTGAGCAGGTAAGCCCCACAGCTCATGAAACTGATGCAGGCGCCAAGGACGACCCCTCTGTGCATTCAAGAAAAAAGATGAAAAATCATGAAAAATCATGGCTGGCTGAGATAAAGACCATCCACCATACTGCTTACTGAGGCTTTACTGCAGCATCATATCTTAACGTCTTATCATATCTTATCTGACCTCGGCCTGGTAGCTCCAAGACACCGCACACAGATCAATGGTCTAGTCAGTGGCACTAAAATCACTAACATGAAAGTAAGCAAGATTGATTAAGATTAAGATGAACACACTAGATGTACATACGTAGATGATCGTAGATGTACTACATGTACCATAACATATCATAGCATATCCTTATGAAGAAGAAGCATTCAATAGAATTTTACAGTCAAACGGCCAATACTTTCAACGAAGCTGCACGTGCTCTTCAGATTTTGCTTGCGTGGGATTGACCAATTCTGAAACTTCATGGAAGTTTTCATGCATCTTCTGCTGTGCGATCCTTAACGTGGCCGCACCCAGGACAATCTGAGTTCTGCACTTTCTCGCTCATCAAATCCATCCTGAATAATCTGAATGATCTGAATGATCTGAATGTGGATTGCTCGCTGAGTTGTCAGGGCTGATTGTTTGGTGCCGTTTCTGGCTGTTGAGCTGAGGCTGCAGCCCGTCGCCCACCTCCAAATCTCATTTGTTGAAAGGACTATGGCACCAAAGCAAGAGCACTTCTGCTCAATATCATGATGCTGCATAGGGGCAGAAGGGTTTGTTCGAAGCATTGAGTTCTTGGCAGCGAAGCTCAAAATTCAAGCCTCCTTTTCGTGCTTGCCCTTCTTGGCTGCTAACAGCTCCAAACCCTCGATCTTTTCAGAGGCCTGGAAGTTCAGACTTGGCAAAATGACATGCCTGGAATGTCTGGTTGGTCGTGGCCCCCTCAGAGTAACATGATACGACCTGCCACCTGCCTGCATCTCACCGAACTGTGGAGCCTGCACTTCTCCACGACCTTTCCAGATGCGTTCCACTGCCCCATATTGCCACTTCACTTGGATCTTCCCACATCTTCTCATGCATCTTAGATTTACGTAGATTTATGGGGAAGGTGTGGGGGTTCTGTTTTATCATCCAGAATCTAGCCTAATATCATTTAATATCATCTAATGTCCAGATCTATCCTCATTTTTATCCTCAACCATAATAGTTATCATATAGTTATCATAACATCCTTGTGACATTAGAATCTTCACCGAGGCTCCGGGCTTACGGCCACCGTGGCCTCGCGGCCGCGCAAGGACCGGTGCAGCAGCTGTGGATGAAGCCTCGGTGGCGGATTCCCGTCACGGTTTGGACCAATGGAAGGACCAATGGCATAAAAAATGGCATCCAAACTCTTCAAAGTTCCATTTGTGTCGAAAAATATGTCCAAATATGTCCGAATAAATCTACTCTAAGCTACTTAGCTACTTTAAAATCCTCTGGAACTCAGCTGGAATCCGCAGCGCTAGAGGAACAGTTCAGCCAGATTGAGCTTCAGCCGGTGATGGGCTGGGTATCAAGCTCTCGGTAGGTGTTGATCAGACTGCGAACCTGCGGAGCTGGACCCACTGGACCCTCACATCTCAACGTTGCGAATCACTTGGTCATTGAGTTGTTCATCTTGACAGACTGAGGGGCAAGCTGCCATGGAGACACCTTCGTAGAACATATTCCCAACCCCAATATGTGGCGAACAATATGTGGCGAACACGAAGACAGAAAGACCCCAGGAACAGTTGATTGCAAGTCCAGTGATTGTGGCAAGAACAACCATTGCAATGACACTGGCCTTTGTTCTTGTGCTTCCGAAAGCCACAAAGATCTGTAAGCCTCCATTCACTCGAGGATTAGTCTATAGAGTACCGAAGACTTGATGCCAGTGAAGTTTGACCACATGGCATAGCATACCACGACGCCTGAGAAAACAGCCTGAGGCCATGACTCCTCTTCTGTAAGAATATTGATGGACCTTGTGGCGTCGACCGCGTCACATTTATCTGCATCGCATCACTGCAAGGCGGTCAGCCTGGCACAGACTTCTCGAATGGTGTTTAAGCCTCAGCTCATCAATTTCAGATGCAATGCTTGGAGAAGCAGGCTATCTGAGCTATCTGAGCTATCTGAGCTATGTCTTGTCATGATTTGTGATGTGGAAATTCTATGGTCCAAACCAATTTCGATCACCTCTGGTGACTGGGCCTCTGTCACAAAGTATCTGACCTTGAGTAGCAGCTCTCTTCAACTTGAACAACTTCAGCATATTTCAGCATAATCATCTGCAAGCCCTCGGTTGTCTGGACATCTGAATGTAAATATTGTGCCAGCCGAGCTACTATGTGAAGAACCACCGGCCGCACCTCTTCCTGAAGAGTCAGCCCACCAGGGGAACCATTCGAAACCAAACATGCTGGGCACATCCAGCAGCATCGAGCAGCGTGTCAAATCAGGCCAGTGAAGCTGGCGGGACAGCAGGATGTGATGCCTGGCGGCAAAGTCGTTCTTCTGTTGATTATATTATCTATATATATATATATGTATTGATATTATGAATATATATATAATACATATATTATATATATAATATTATATAATCTGCTGGATGTTGATTCAGTGAATGTGCATAGTGTCAAGAACAGATTCTAGAGCACAAAACCATACAAAGAGAATCATAGACAGAGAGAGAGAGAGGAAAAAGGAGAATCCTATAGAATCACTATCATTTCTTGCCAACTGATCTCTTGCGATGCCTCAACTAGTGCTGCCATCACTTTGGTCACCTCTTTTTGTGTTGGAACCTCAGTGCCACTGTCGCAGCATGTTGCACTCCCTACAAACCGTCTTCATCTTTAAAGTACTTGTGTAGCAGCCCAGTCTTGAGCACGGCTGTTTAGGTTGTGATCTTCCGAGCAAAGTACAGCATGAAAATGATGATGGTAGCCATCAACTTCAACAAATCAATCGTCATGCTGCCACAGAGGACCTCTATATGTTGACTCTTGTGAATATGGATCAGTGACTAAGTCAGCGCTGGTTTGCATCATATCAGGGTTGCGCGACTGCTGCGGCTTAAGTTCAACCGCCATTCTGAGCCCATCACCAAGTATTTTTGCAAGAACCTCAGATGTTGTTCTGGTTCTATGAACAACAAGATACAACAAGAAAAAGTGGAATCTGCAATCCGTTGAGCTCTCCTGGTGCTGGATATGTTCCTGCTGAGTGACGGATAAAGATTCAGAACCTGTAGCTGGTGCCTTCCAATGAGCCTGCCAGCTGACATGCAGTGACCCACTGAAGCCAACTTTGAATGTCAACGCAAGCTATAAATCACAGATGGAATACGGATGAATACGGGAAATAGCCATCCATTCACTTACCTATTCTAGCCACCCACCCCAGCCCCCCGACCATCCACTAATCCACCCACTTAATCCATCTTACATCGCGCAACATCTGCAGGTATGGTATATGGTATGGCATGGTACTGTATGTCATATCACATGTTGTCCAATCCATGTTGGCACGTGCATCTGTCTTTCAGTCTGTAGATTGGTCTGTCTGAATATACTGTAGATTGAAATGTTGTCACATTGTGCATAGATATCTGAGATATGCATGGACATAGATGATGCTTTTATATGCTTTTCTAGATCGCAACATCCACCTGCCTTGCTACCAAGTGAAGCATCAGCAAACGGAAGAGGAAAGGTTCTCCTCCCTGGCGAAACCACTGGGAATTCACTGACCACTGAGCGCAGCATAGCGCAGCATAGCTGCAGCAGCCTTGCTCAATCTTTGCAGCAACCTCTCGGCCAAAGTCTGCGGATCATTCAGCAGGTCCTTACATCAAAGTCCAGGGCAAATGTGGATCGAGAGCATTCCAAGTTGTCATCTGAAGATGTATATATATATATCCGCCGACCCTGGCCTTCGCCAAGGCCGGGGCGGCGCCTGGGACCACCGGAGGTGTGGATCCTGTCTTTCTTGAACCTTTGCCACGCCGTAGATCCTGTCTTTCTTGCACCTTTGCCACGCCCACACTGCAGGCAAACGCCATCACAAGGCCACAGCAATGGCTCAAGAGCACCCCACGGCCGCAGCAATGGCTTCTTATAGGCGTTCAAGGCTGCCTGCTGTTCCAGCATTGCAGCCTGCCGTTTGCCTGCATAGCGCTCTGTCGTTAGGGCGTCCATTCCTCGGGCACGCCCGCAGGCAAAAGCCACCACAAGGCCACAGCAATGGCTCAAGGCATCCCCCCGGCCGCAGCAATGGCTTCTTATAGGCGTTCAAGGCTGCCGTTTGACAGGCTTCAAACGCTTAAAACCCTAAAATGCCTCGCCGGCCCTTTGCCTGCATAGCGCTCTGTCGTTAGGGCGTCCATGCCTCGGGCACGCCCGCAGGCAAAAGCCACCACAAGGCCACAGCAATGGCTCAAGGCATCCCCCCGGCCGCAGCAATGGCTTCTTATAGGCGTTCAAGGCTGCCGTTTGACAGGCTTCAAACCCTTAAAACCTTAAAATGCCTCGCCGGCCGTTTGCCTGCATAGCGCTCTGTCGTTAGGGCGTCCATGCCTCGGGCACGCCCGCAGGCAAAAGCCACCACAAGGCCACAGCAATGGCTCAAGGCATCCCCCCGGCCGCAGCAATGGCTTCTTATAGGCGTTCAAGGCTGCCGTTTGACAGGCTTCAAACGCTTAAAATGCCTCGCCGGCCGTTTGCCTGCATAGCGCTCTGTCGTTAGGGCGTCCATGCCTCGGGCACGCCCGCAGGCAAAAGCCACCACAAGGCCACAGCAATGGCTCAAGGCATCCCCCCGGCCGCAGCAATGGCTTCTTATAGGCGTTCAAGGCTGCCGTTTGACAGGCTTCAAACGCTTTAAAATGCCTCGCCGGCCGTTTGCCTGCATAGCGCTCTGTCGTTAGGGCGTCCATGCCTCGGGCACGCCCGCAGGCAAAAGCCACCACAAGGCCACAGCAATGGCTCAAGGCATCCCCCCGGCCGCAGCAATGGCTTCTTATAGGCGTTCAAGGCTGCCGTTTGACAGGCTTCAAACCCTAAAATGCCTCGCCGGCCGTTTGCCTGCATAGCGCTCTGTCGTTAGGGCGTCCATGCCTCGGGCACGCCCGCAGGCAAAAGCCACCACAAGGCCACAGCAATGGCTCAAGGCATCCCCCCGGCCGCAGCAATGGCTTCTTATAGGCGTTCAAGGCTGCCGTTTGACAGGCTTCAAACGCTTAAAATGCCTCGCCGGCCGTTTGCCTGCATAGCGCTCTGTCGTTCGGGCGTCCATGCCTCGGGCACGCCCGCAGGCAAAAGCCACCACAAGGCCACAGCAATGGCTCAAGGCATCCCCCCGGCCGCAGCAATGGCTTCTTATAGGCGTTCAAGGCTGCCGTTTGACAGGCTTCAAACGCTTAAAATGCCTCGCCGGCCGTTTGCCTGCATAGCGCTCTGTCGTTAGGGCGTCCATGCCTCGGGCACGCCCGCAGGCAAAAGCCACCACAAGGCCACAGCAATGGCTCAAGGCATCCCCCCGGCCGCAGCAAGTGTGAACTCATGATATATTATCTATCCATAACATTCAACATATTGGAAAAAAACATAATTATGAAATACTACAAGTGAGTGGAACCATCCAAGATCAATGTGTTCGACTTTGCTTCCGTCCTCAACTTGACGATAACTGTTTCTGCGGCATCGCGGCCGAAGCGATTTTATCAGTGCTTTGGAAAGGGGCCATGGTGAAAGTCACCCTTAGACGTCGATGAAAAAAATCGTGAAATATGGATGTGTCTCAAAATAGGGTATATTCCCAATGAAATAGCCATTTAATATGGATAATGATCATTAACCATTGGGTTTAAGGGTACACTATTTTCAGACACACCCATATTGGTGTGTTTCCCCCCAAAAAATGATGAAAAATGAATCAAATGAATCAAACGTTGCTCAAGAAACAAACCAAGGCAGATAGTTTTTTGGATTTCAGATGATTGTGCCATTGATATCAGGGATTTCCGTGTCTGTTTATTGAATGTTGTTTTCATGCATACGTTTGGTGCGCCTTTTCCTTGCGAAGACTACGTCTCACGCAAGGGAGGCAAGACACACCATCCCCAAAATATGAAAACAACATTCCATGAACAGCCACGGAAATCCCTGATATCAATACATTGCATTCATTGTCCCACAATCTATGTTTACGCTACCTAGACTTTCAAAAACTCTACAATATTTGCACGATTGGTGCGCATGTGGGCCATTTTGACCTTTCCCCGCCGCTCCGCCCTGAAAAGGGGGTCGGCGGCACCAGGGCGTTAGCCCATTCTATATATATGAGATATGTTGAGATATTGCCAGAGTCTAAGCATTTGACGATGGCCACAAAGCTCACCACGTTGGAACCTTTCTTCCCATTTTTTCTGGCCTTGGGGAATCGCAGAACTCGCTTGGCAAAGTGCAGCGCACTGCTGCACTGCTGATGCTTCCAATTTGCTTTGCTTTGGATTGCCCATAACGGAATCAAAAGTATAGACAAACTATGACAAACTGAATGTCGTTTGTAAAAATGGGACGTGAATCAGAACTTCCTGGGTCTCAACGAAGCATGTTCTGAGGCAGCAGCAGCTTTCTTGGCTGCCTAATTCACAGTAACGGGAGTGAATTGTCCCTACCCTCAAGCTTCAAACTAGGCTAAACTGGGTAAAGGTGTTTAGATCTTTGTCAGTGCCCTGGTGAAAGCTGTCAACTCTGCCAGAATGATACCACATACAGTATACCAGAAATAGCAGCATGCTTTGCCAGAATGGCCATCCTTTTGCCAGGCTGCTTTTTTGGCCCTCTTCAGTTTTCTGACTCTGTTTCCGGTCTTCTTGGCGCCAACAATGCCAGTCACAGCCTCATAGCAACGTTGACAGACAGCAAATGATCTGCAAATGATCTGATCTGGTTGCATCCACCTCCGTGATGTTTTCTGCTTCGTCTTCATCATCACTCTCATCCAGGATGCCTTCCAATCCCTGAACAGGTGATAGCAACCGCAACACATCGTATCACAACAGCTGAAGCTTCTCCAGGTGACTCCAGCCGCGAAGCTCATCCCACCGTATCCCACCTTTGTTTTGTTGCCCAGAAACAAATGCGCCAAGGCCTTGGGCTCGCCAGCTCAATGCAATAGTTTGGAACTGTTATGGCAGCTTGATGGTGATTGTGGCCACTACAATGCTATCATATGCTATCATGATATGATGATATAGTCTATGTCAGACACAGCTAGGTTCGTTCTGGTCATCTTGAAATAGCTGTGTACCTGGCAGCAGCGACTTTGAGATCTGGATGAAGCAAGCCCGAGCCTGAGCTATCAAGGGTTACAGCAACAGGAACTTGCAAAACCATGTTGGCTTATGTTTGGTTGCGAGGTCAAAATGTTGGGGTCTTGTAAAGTTTCTTAGCAAGACTTTTTCTCTTACGACCTGTACATTCTGTACATGTTCAACTCACAGCCCGGTGTGTGTCCCTGTTCAAAGCTGCACACTCATCAGGTTCACCACATGTGTATCTGACCAGACCTCAACCGACAGTGCAAGTCTTGCACCTTTCGGGCAAAAGAAGAAGTGCTTTGGGAGAGGTGATGGATGCATGGCCGAGGCCAAACCGAGGCCAAAGAATTGGAAACACCTTGTGTGTTTTTTTGCGATCTGCTGCCGAAGGCAGAGTTCTTTCACACTTCTGAGGCAGCAGCATTCTGGCGGTACCTTTGAGGATTGATTGGTAAATCTGTTGAGGCTTGGACCCACATCTGGAAAAACAATAAATGGCAAACCTGAGTTTGAAGTTGGCTTAAAAAGGGCCGGTGTGGCTTGCCAAGTATTTTATTTGTGGCCTGAATATCTCCCTTGAACTTCACTTCAAAGCAGGAAGGTCACATGGTGATAAAGACAGCGCAGGCATGTCGGCATACCTGCCAATAGCCGTGCGGTTGCTGAGCCGGTCGGTACAGTAATAGATCTCAATTTCATGGAAGGCCAAACTTCGAACATTGATCAAGACAGACCTCGGTATCAGTTTCCTTCAAATGTGCGAAGAAGAAGTCTCGAAGCTCATAGTTGACCTCAATATCATGTTTAATCGATGAAGCTGAGGTATTGCTAAATCTTGCACAACCGCGCCATGAGGATCTGTCCTTCTGATTCTTTGTCTTCTGGTTCATGTGCGCGATGTCACGCACGATGTGATTGAAGATGGATTTTCTCAAAGCTTTGTCCTCAACATTGTCCGATGAGTGGAAGTCACGAGTGGCATGAGATGGTACAAGTCACAACTGCAGGACCTGGGACCGGAAAAGCTTGAAGTAGACCGGTAGTGTCTTCGCACACGGAAACCTTAGCACAGCACAACATAGCGCAGTGACCGGCACGTGAAGGCGTTTCGAGGCAGCAGCTGGTCTCGATTCCGCAGCAATATCAAGGCCTGCAGCTCAGAGTCGTGGAAGTGATGAAATGGTCTGATGTCACCCTGTTCAGATGCTACTAGCAGGCCTACGTAGTCATAACATGTTATAACATGTTATAACAATGTAATGCAAACAAATTTGTTGTTTTGCATTTTTTTGTCCATATGCCGATCATGCAAACTGTCAAAGATTTTGCCTGCACCAGCGTTGATCGCATTGAGCTGTGCATCACTTCAAAGTGGTCACTCAAGGCCCCTGAGGACCAAGAAGGAACAACACCACTGGCTTTTCGGAGCGGTTTTCTGATTTTCATGGCATCATTGTGGCACAAAAGAAGTTCAGGCGTTGACCTATCAGAAGATCCGGCAATGCCTCAGGATCGACGTAGGGAAAAGACTGCATGGTAGACAAATGAAAAGAGACATGTGACATCATGTGATATTTCACAAGCATGTATAACACAGGCGGATGCGAAGCATCAATGCATCGTGCGTGTGAATCTGTTGGATGTCTGTCTATTCCCGATCTTTTAGTCAGTGTCTATTGATCGCGTATCACGTTTAATCACTGTGTGAAGTTGCGTGAATGTATGATGATGTATGATGTGTGCCTGTTTGGCATACCATACATCCTCAAGGCAAAAAAAAACTGAGAACACGACTTTGGCCTTTTCAGGGAAACTCGGTGCCACATGAGCCAAGAACATCACCTCTCACATAGCTGATCCATCGGTGCAGCTGAGTGGATCTCTGTTGATCTCAGATGATTTGATCAAAGCTGTAGGGCCAGGGATTGTGGATGATTTTTTAAGTGGATGTAAGTTGCACAGTAGTTTTCACGGTGAAGTGAAGCGGCAGGACAAAAAAGTGAAGGTTCAAGGCCTTCCATTCTCATCCATTCTCCATGATCCCTGGCCTGTTCACCAAAGGAACTTGATGGCTTCTGTGGCTTCAGTTTGAACATCTCCATCTGGCTGTCGAAGTGGGACCTGTAAAACACCAAAACATGATAAAACATGTACAGTAGAATACAGTAGATCAACATTTCAAATCATTTCAACATATTTTAACATGCACCCTTTTACATCATCAACGCATCGAGGGCTGCACCCCGGCACATGGCACCACGATTAAGCAGCTTCGAGCGTTTGCTGAGGTCTCCACCATTGCTGGTCAAACTCCGGACCATAGGCCTTGGCGCCCCCACCCTGCGCATCTCAGAGATGCTGATGCTGATTTCTGTGCTCCTGGCTTCAGGGTCTCTCTTCATGAAATTCTGAAGCTGCGGGAGCGACATGATCCTTTCCTTCTCCTGAAGTGGCAGGACTTGTCCACAGTTGATCTAAAGATTGCAGATGCACAATGCAGCACGCTGAATGCCTTCTCTTCATCTGGAGCCATTGCACTGAGACCTTTTCCACACCTCCGCCAGGCAACTGAGCATTATTTGCACACAACCATGGTACTACATGGTACTACATGGTACTACCACGTGTGCATCAACCTTGGGTTCAACAGGGGAATCCTTTCATATCCTTTCCAAGGGTCCTGCGGATGGTTCAGCGTCTTATCAGCTCAAGCGACAAGTTGGGACAAGTTGGCAGAGTTCCTATGTGGACTCCGTGGACTCCTGAAGATGTGTTGTCTCTAAGGAGTTGTGCTGGCTTCAATCTGAACAAATTGTGAGGCTCCAAAGAGTTTGGTGCATTTCTCACTGTCTTTTTTGCGGAATGCGATGCTGGAAACTGAAAACTAGCGAGGCAGTCCGGAAAAGGATTGTGAAGGTCCAATGGTAAAGCTGGGTGTTGAGAGTCAAAAGTCTTTGTCTGGCTGAACTTCTGAAATTATATAATGCTTGTTATGCTTGTTATGTTGAACCTCGCAGCGAGTTGGAAGTTTCTCGCAATCAGGATGACTACTAAATGTGACAGCTGCCAGCAAACAACAAAGCCCACATTTCTGGATTTGAAATCCATGGCTGATGTAAAAGGTCTGCTTATGCTTCCCAATACAGGGGTGACTTTGACAAAACAAGAAGAACCAAAGTTATCTCAGCTTTCATCTGCTTTGTGTCTCCAACCAAAGGTTAGACCACTGGAAAGTATTCTGCATGACTCCTTTTCAATGCCGTGTGCCAGTCTGTGCTGACGGGCAGCAGAATGCATTGAACTCCACTGTACAGCTCCAAGCTGGGGCTTGGCACTAGTTGGTGCTCTACATAGCAATGGAAAGCACATTCCGGGAGTTCAGTTTCGTGCTCTCGAGCGCTGCGTTGCCACGCAGCAGCCAAGGCTTTCACCATCTTCTCGATGGCTTTTCGTCCCATGGATTCCATGACAATAGGCTCCTGAGATGGACAAGCAAATGTGAGGGGACAGGTGATGGGTGTAGTTAGAAGAAATAAAAGGAGAACGGTTCAAAACAGCGGCAAGATCTGCGAGTTTCTTCCAATCCAAGGGCTGCCAACCGAAAGCGTGAATTCACAAGACCGCTGAGGCGTCTCAAATCGGTGTCGGCTCTAACCCTGACCTCAGCTAAGAGTGAGACACACAGTCTGCTTGCGGTACAATGCTTAGATCAAAAGCAGGAAAGCAGTTGGTGTCTCCATGCGTGTGGTGTTTCATAGTCGAAATAAACAATTAAATGCATCCGGCGGAGATCAAGCATCTAAGACATGCCACTTCTTTGGCTCTGCCTAGTCTGCCCTAGTGATCACTAGTGCTGCATCAATGCACGTCTAAGGCCAGGTCTACATCTATGACTCCAGCATCTCGTCTTTCTTTGGCTGCTTCCACTGCATGTAGAGGAACAGCACGCAGCTGTATCCGCAGCGAACGACGCAGGTGCGAAACCATCTGTCAGGAATCCAAACATGTGAAAACACATGTCACATGGATGGCATGCATTGGCACATGTCAAATTCTAATCCCATACTCAGAGGAGCTGACAGCAATTTCAGGACCAGCTTTCAAATAGGATGGGCTATGGACAAGAAGTAGCTTGCCCCCCTCCTTCTCGGGCTCTCGGTAAACAAAAACGCGTACCAAAGGCACAAAGGCCAGTCGCCAGGCGGTTTCACCCAGGGACCTGCATCAAGGGTTCCATGGTGCACTGCTAAGGTCTGCATTCCCAACTACCTAGCGGAAGCAATCCATAGCGATCCAGTCAAGTAGAGCAAGTTCAAACTCAGATGAATTACGCATTGAACGTGTGACTGCCATGAGAATTCCTACTGAAAGAGGCCATTCTTTGCGAACTCACTCATGAAGGGTCAGTCCCTGTCTGGTTTGACTATTGATCAGGTTGGTCTTATCACATTGTGGGAGTGGGAAAACATATGAAAGTATGCTTGCCAATCTTGTCGAAATGGGCTTAGGCCTGAAGCTTCAAAATTCCCAGACTTACTTTGTGGTTCAACACCCTCCACCGAAATGACGAGCCAAGGCACCTGTTGCAAAACGCTAAGGCGTTCATCACAGAGCTCAAAGGAGCGCTGCCGATGACTTCTAGGGTCAGCTGCACCGAGTTTGGGCAGCGCAAATGAACATCTTGGAGGAAAGCTCCTGACATTCCCAGTGATGTTAAAAAAAGGTAAAGACCTGTCAAGCAGTGCACATTTTAGGATTACATGGAGCAGGACAACCCTGAAATGACAAATTACAGAGTGTATAAAGTATAACAATATAAATAAATACATAATACAGCATTCTGGAAAGAGTTGGAAGATGAACATATACCAAATAGCATCGTTTGATTTTAGAACATTTTTTCTTGCCTGTCCCTTTGTTCAGGTGTGGAACGGTAATGTTTTTGCTTTATTTTTTGTCGCTGCCATCGACATTGCAGGTGTGAATTCAGTAGTCTGTACATAACGGATGCTCATGGTTGGATATGGTTCAACTAGAATTATGCTATCACCCCGCTGCATCCACATGCCGATCTCACGTCCTGCAAGGTCCAAAGATCTTTGTGGGCCGATTCCAACAACCTTTCGAGAGGTGATGGTCAATCGGCCAGTCTCTTCGGATCCTGACAGGCCACCCTTTTGACCATCTTTGACCATCTTTGACTGTGACATATTGTGACATATTGTGACATATTGTGACATATTGTGACATATTGTGACATATTGCAACACTTGCCCTGCAAAGCTTCGGTAGCCCGCCTGGTGCAGCATTCGATGAGCAAGCCATGTGCCTTACCAAGAATCATCTGAGATCATTTGAGCGGGCTCTAGGCTAGACATGTCTATAAAGTATGCATCAATCATAAATCAACGCTGACCAGCCAGAAGCATGTATAAACTGAATAAATGTGCATTTGTTTGATACTGATTGGCTCCAAGATGCTTATGTAAACAACTGTTGCCATGTCGAACCAATCTTGCACTGGAACGTGTAGCAAGGCCAGCCAGCTTTCCAGCAACCGGGGCCATCAGCAACGGACCAAAGGAGTTGCAGTGTGCAAAATGACCAGCGTGGGATCAAAAAATGTCATAATTATTGTTCCTAAACTAGTGTAATATGTGCAACGCAAACATTTGATACCAGTAGTGCCGCACAAAGCGGCGGCGGAAGTTTCAAAAATAGGAAACCTATAGGAGAGGTTGGTTGTTGTGAATCACGAATGGCAGAGCGAATCCAGTGATGGACCCAAAGGTGGTTAGAGCTGTGTTTTTTGGAATGGTTGCAATGGTTGCAGTGGTCACCTGGTTGGTCACCTCACCCACAACTGCTGGATGTAGTGTGGTGTAGTGCAGCTGTAGTTGTAGCTGTAGTGTAGTGGAGGTGTAGCTGTGGTGTAGTGTAATTAGCGTAGTGTAGTCGCAGTTGCATTTGTAATGAGTGTAGTGTAATGAGTCGGCCCCGCGGGAAAATGATTACAATTAGGTGGTGTAATGAGTGTACCGTAATGTAATGTAGGGTAGTGTAATGTAGTGTACTCTAGTGTAGTGTAGTGTAAAGTAGCGGGCCTAGTTGTATGGTGTGGTGTGGTGTGGTGTAGTGTGGTGTAGTGTAATGCAGTGTAATGTAATCAGTGTAATGTAATCAGTGTAGCGTAGTGTTATGTAGTTGCAGTTGTAGTTGTAGCTGTAGTTGTAGTTTTAGTTAGCGTAGCGTACTGGGGTGTAATGTGATTAGCGTAGTGCAACGTAATTAGTGTAGTGTAATGTAGTTGTAGTTGTAGTGTAGTGTGGTGTAATTGGATGTAGTGTAGTGGAGTGTAGTGTAGTGTAGTGTAGTGGTGGTTGTAGTTGAAACTGCTACAAAACCCCTCACATTTTGCTCACTTTTGGCAAGGTGCAGAACCCTTGTGCCTGCCACGCAAAACGACATCCGAACGTCCAAAAATGCTCCGAACCCCTCAGTCCTTTCCACTTTTGACTTCGAAATGTGCTTCGCGCCACAACGTCGCGCACTTTTTCGACATCTGAACCTCCGAAAGTGGCGCGAACATGTAGTGTTTTGTACATGTTCACTTCGAAATGTGCTTCGCGCCACAACGGCGTGCACTTTTTCGACATCTCAAGTGCGAAAAGTGGTCCGGAGCTGGTGTGCTTTGCACATTTTGACTTGGAAATGCGCTTCGTGCCACAGCTTTTTCGACATCTCAACTTCCAAAAGTGGCCCAAGACCGTCTATCTTTAACACTTTTGGCTTCGAAATGTGCTTTGGGCTACAACGGTGTGCACTTTTTCGACATCTCAACTTCTAAAAGCGTCCCGAAGCTGAGGTGCTTTGTACATTTTGACTAGGAAAGTGCTTCGCGCCACGACGGCGTGCAACTTTTCATCTCTCATCTGGCCAAATGGCTCCGCACCCGCTTTAGCGAGCCTACTTTTCGACCCTCCGGAGCCACAAACCATCGGAAAAACACAGTGATTCGCGACATTTCTACCTTTTCACACACCTGCGTCTTCTTTCTTCTAAGACTTTCTTTTTTTGATCTTCTTTCTTCTTCTCTTCTCTTCTCTGACTCTTCCCACCTGTGCTTTTCCATCTGTCCATATTGTCGGAAGTTTGACTTCTAAACTTCGTTCGATTAGTTGATATCAGTTGATTGTGTAGTTTTATGTAGTTTTCATCTGCTTCTGACCAATCCTCCATGACAAACTTGATCAAACTTGTTCGATTTGTTTCCTAGCAGCTGTTCATGCTGCGTGCTGCATGCTGCCCTCACGTTTTATCGCCGGGCACGAGCCTGATGCAGCTGCCTCAAAACTGAATCCATGGCATGGCATGGCAAGAGCCTCCTTTCACGGGTCCGATGCTCCGATGCTCCTCGTGTGCTCGCAATGAGTGAACCTTTTCACTTTCGCTAAAAGTCATTGGGCTACAATTGTTGCATCTACAATCAATATGGGCCAGTCTCTCCTGACATGCACTCTGCAAGAAATTCATAGAAATCCGATCCTAATCGATCCTGCCTTTTCAGCAAATACTGAACTCGACCCATATTGACCCTGGGATGATGTTCATTTACTCTTTGGCGCCCCTGCGCAGACTTATTGAACATGGTGCCTTTGATCACAAGGAAATCTGGAAGTCTTGTCCAAAAAGTCGAAAACTGGCAGCATTCCGCTTGACATGTTTCATCACTTTTTCACATTTTTGTCCAAGAGATAACATGCTTTCCTTGGATCTCAGGTCACACAGGCAGGTCATCTCCAGCCGGATTCAGCTTCGGAAACTTCGGAAACTTTCCTTCCCAGACTTTGCTAAACGCCCCAAGGAAGCAGCAATAGCAGTTGCATCATCCTGCAAATGAAGCAGAAAAGTCTTCATAATCTTCATCTGCTTTGTATTTCAGGAAGGCGCAGAAGTGGCAGGGTCTTCCACAAAGCTACATGTTGCCGACATCGAATGCAGTGTCCCCTACTAGTCAGATAAATGTTGTAAAGATCTGAGGTCCAAGCAACTGTGCCGTTGGAGGAATTGGCTTTCCAGAGCTCCATTGACTCATGTACAACCTGCATGAAGCCCGCGGAAAGAACAGTTCGTTGTTCACAACATGTTCAGAAACCATAAGACTAAACAGACAAACATTGCATTTATATATGCATGTGACAAGTCATGTGTAATTGAGTCTTGTAGTACTCGCATTAGATTTCCAAACACGGGGGTATTCAAACAACGATCCTGTTAGGCGCTCCTCTTCCAGAGCTCTGTCGTTGACACCGTGCTTCAGCAAGTGCCCAGCCACGGTGCGGTCTGACACCCAAACATCAAAGAACCACAGCAGGTTGTAGAATGTAGACTGATGTCGACTGACGTAGACTGGTTATTGGTTCCTTTAAAGCTCTTCCGAGGAAACATGCCAGCAGGACTTCCGCAGAATTCAAAAAGACCATCAGTGCCTGAAGTCGAGCCAAGCAAGTTTAACAGAAAGCAAAGACTCGATCGATCAAAGGACAAAAAGTTTGAGACGGCCTAGAACAAGCAGTGCTTCTGCATCACCCGGAAGCTGCACTGAAGAAACCTCGATCAAATCAGCATTGATTGGTTGTGTGGCAGCAATTCTTGTTGCAAAAGTCAATGAAAACACCCATGGTCTATATTATTCTCATCTTATGAAAGACATGGAAAAATATGGGAAATCATGGAAAAACACAGATTTTCTCCAATATTCTTTCCAAGATTTCCAAGCCTTTCCTTTTGCACTTTGACACATGAACGACTCTGACACCTGCGGCTCTGCTATGATGCCGCAGTCTTGTCCAATGGCCAGGCCAAGGGAGCGAGTCAGCCTGGGTGAAACATGGTGAAACATGGTGAAATATGATGTTCCTATATGTTCCTTATGTTTTTTTCAATATATCACCATGATTCACCATGTTGTTTTAGTGAAATTGATCGTTAAGCATTCATAAATATTGTGGATTTATAACGATTTTACCAGTGGCGAAGAGCTGGTCGGTCTGATCCTTTGACTATCCCACTCTCAGTGAAAAACCAGCGACAGATCTAGCAACTGAACCAACGAAACTCTGCAAGAAAGATCCGCAACTGATTGGAATCTTTGGACTAAACAGGTCTGGGTTGCGCAAAGCCCGGATGTCCAGGAACAGCATCACAGATAACTCTGGCCTTACATCACCGGACGCGCCAGAGGCGTTCACTGATGCCGGCACCATGGGCTCCATCTGTGCTCCCTGCACGCTTTCCACCCGCCAAGCGTATGTGGCCACCTGCATCTTTCACCCGCTGAGCCTTGGAGCAGTTCAGGCAGAGCTTGACCATAGAACAGCAAAGCAATACGTAGTGACGTAGTGTAAAACAATCTGGTCAATTTATATTATACGTATATATATATAATGTTTATTATTGTTTATTGTCACTGATTGTGACTCATGCCACTTGTTCGGTGGCTCCCATTTTTTCTCCTCCCTCACCTCATCCTGGTCATCGGGTCGATGGTCTTTCGTCAGCTCTTTGACCTGGCTTGCACCGGTGGTGCTGTCAGAGCCTCGCTGGTCAGTCTGAGTCTCCAACTATGAAGCACTTGCTCCCGTTTGCACCATCTGATACTCTTGCCTTCAGTCAGGGCCGTTTCCATTCTGATTCCTAAATCTTCCGAAAGCTGGACAAAGCTGATCTTGACCTTTCAGGAACGAACAAAGCCCCAAGGTGTTCAAAGGCACAGACCAGGATTGCTCGAGAATCACCCACATGAGCAGTGTGAACCTTGTGATATTGAAACGCTCAGTTTCTTGCAGTCTCTGAATGTCACATGGATTCAAGTACAATATCTCACGATTCATCCCGATTCAAAGCACGCTGCAAAACATCCGGCTGAGGCATGTGGAGGCATGCTGAGGCATGCTGAGGCCATGTCCGAGATGCCAGGCTCTGTCCTGAGCGCCAAACGGCCAAATGATTAACTGGCACCATCATGCGCCGTCGATATTGCATGAGATCACTGATATGATATGCATTGATTAGGCATTGATATGCTATCATGAAATAACGAAATGCATACTGGTTACTCTCACAAATCCTCACACCGATATTTCTTCGTTGTTTGCATATGTTCATAGGCACACAATCCCTTCGCATCTTGCAGATCCCTTCTGGTCACTTCTGGTTCTAAGACTCCAGGCCCCTTTTGCTGAGTGAGGCCTTCTTCCAGGACCACTGACACTGTGGCAGTGCATCCACTGCTCAGCGATTCAGATGGCTCCAGCCTGCAGTGGCGAAGCCTTTCCTCATCCATGATTTCCCAAGTGTCTGGGTCCAGTTTGCAAACCAAGGTCCAGATATATGGGTAAGATCTAATGTAAATTTAAGATATTTAAGACATTACTATTCATGTTTTATTTCTCACGCTACGGTGATGTCGTTCTTATCCATGTCGAAAATCCAGAGATGTCCTCAAATGACACCCAAAAATCAGAGCCTCAACATCTCTGCCTGCGTTTCGATGAAGGCTGCTTTGAGCACCTTTACTGTCAGTGGTACCAGTGGTACAGCGGCATCTGCCACTGCCAAGCATTGCTATCTTTCTGTTCCTTGAAGTCAATGGGATTTTCAGCCAGTGGTATCGAGGAGCAAACCTCTCGTGGACAGGAAAGCAAATCAGGGTCGCCGAAGATGCGTTCTGGCAAGAAGCCTGCAGGAAAGAAAAACCACGAAGCTGAATGCTATACAAGCAGTGCAGCAGTGTATATCAAATATCATCAAATTGCGTTTCAAAAATCTATATAGAAATGGGTCTGTCTCAGAATATCTAAACTAGGTATGCAAAACAAAACCAGAAAACTCATGGATCTCATTGCTTGTTTGTCATATTTGGACTTCACAGCTGCACAGTATCGCGCAGCCTCGCGCCAAAGCAGCACATCTGTGACCAGCTGGACCATGGCCATCAAAGACACCATAGAGAGCAACGCGACCTACGCAGCCAGTCGTGCCACCCTTCTGTAATCAAACATGACTGGGGAAATTCCCAAATAAACGCAAATAAAGGGGCATTGAAATCAATGATTGAAATGTATTTAAATGGAAAAATAACCTATAACTATAAATCAGAAATTGTCCATTACCACATTTGATTACCAGATGGTGTAGTAACCCGATAGCAATGGATGGCAATAGTAATCAATAGTATCGGCCTTGCGATCCCCACGAACACATGGCAAGCCTTGGGCAGCTGGGCAGCTGGGGCAGTCAAGAGGATTCCACATGATTCCACCAGTCTCACCACCTCCAATTAGAACCTCCAACATTCATTTGATTGATATTGATATTGATTGATATTGATTGACATTGCAAAGATGGTGATCCCTGGTGTCAAGTCGGATCTGGTTGATGCTCCTTTGATAGCAGTGCACCCCCATAAATACGTGTTCTGATCGGACAACTTTCCCCGGTCACCTGCCCCTGGTGCTGCTGAGGAACACCAAATCATCTTGATTCGGCACTCGTGGATCAACGCGCTGTCCCCTCGCACAGACCTCACAAAGCAGGACCAGCAAGACCCCAAAATGTTACTTCTGTTCGGAAGATAGTTGAAGGTATAGCTAAAAGCATAGCACACCTGAAGATCAAACAATAAATATATTCCTCTTTAAGTTGCTGTCTTTGTTGTGATGTTCGAGTTTGGCACGCAGGCAACTCCATTTCTTATCAGCTTGGCCACGGCATTGCCTGCAAAGAACTCCAGCTGAAGAGTCACCAGTCTATGGAAGTGTATCAAACAGACATAGCGCCATAGCGGTTGGAAATTCGATAGCTTCAGTACCTCGACTTGAGTAAAGCTGCTTTACGTGCTGTGGCTTGCAACTGGGGCACTTGGGAAGCAGGAAATGGTCTTGCGGTCAGTATCGGGCAGATCTGCGTTCTCCATTGGAGTGTGGCCTTGCACCACAAACCTGGCGGCAATCGGCATCCGGAGAGTTCACAGCAGATTCGCTGCTGAGGATCTGGCTCCCACAGGTGTTCAGACCTTAGGAGAACTGTGTTGAATCCCCACAGTCATGGCATGCTGGAACTGCGCAAACGAAGCGCCACGTTAGTCATTGTTGATTCATGTTGATTCATGTTGATTCATGTTGATCCATGTTGATTCTTTCAGGAGTGGGCTCATTGTGCTGGTCTTGAGTCTCTTGAGTCTCCGCGGGCGGTATCTCAACTTCTTGCTCCTTGCCCGCAGCTAACGGAGACCTCAAGGCGGATCCAAATTGGGCTGTTGATCCCTGTTCCATCCTGTTCCTCATCTGACCCGCTGGGTGTCCAGCGATACTTCAGGCACTTCGCCTCAGAGGTCCAGTACGGTCCAGTCTCTTCCCATGGGCCCCTCTCACCAGGTCATACCAGGTCCAGAGGCCGCCTTCACATGAGTTGGTCACAACTTCAGAAGCTTCGCATCCGTCTAGAGCCTGAAGGTGGAGGTGACGGTGACTGCAATATACTGCAATCATGACATCACAATCCCCACAAGCGGCTTGTACCCCTTACATTGAAGGCATATGTCATGTTGAAGGCATGAAACCAGTGCCTGTGACATAGGAAGGGATGCCGTTGCATCGCTCTCCTAGAAACTTCAGACATGGCATGCGATGTCAAAAAGTGGACAACAAGGGATGGCATCAGTCTCCACTGTTTGACTGCAGAGTGACATTTTGTGGTTCAACACTTGCTGGATCTTGCTGGCCATCACTGACCGTCTGCGTGGTCTTTGATTTGTATTGATCAACCTTCATAATCTTCATAGTAACTTCATAGGTTGAAACTGAGACTAGTTTATACAGTACTAATTGCGTTTGTGTTTGTGTTTGTGGTTGTTGTTGTTGTTGCCGTTGTTTTCGAATAGCTTTGCCTTCTCTGTATTTCCCAGCACGAGGGTCTCTTCACCTGGACAAACCGTCTTTGCAGTGCACGATGAGTGCACATGGTCAGCATGCAAGAAATACAGAAAGGCGACATGCAAACATCTCCTACAAACGCTATTACAAAATATTTCAAAGATGTTCAAAGACTTCTTTTGATCAGCAAATTCTCCCCGCCTTCCGACTTGATGCCATTCCCGCTGGACGATTCAGTTCTGCTTGCCCTCTGTGTTTCATTGATCTTCGACTCAGATGAAACCTGTGTGCTCTTCACGTCTCAATGACAGCTGAGACAAAGCCACAGCCTATGAATGAACTCCTCCTACCTTTGTAGCCACCAGAGAACAAACATTGTTCGCGGGCAGGATGTGCA
This sequence comes from Cladocopium goreaui, assembly GCA_947184155.2. NCBI lineage: Eukaryota > Dinophyceae > Suessiales > Symbiodiniaceae > Cladocopium > Cladocopium goreaui. Next base: position 372,741 of record CAMXCT020006553.1, on the reverse strand, counting down.
CAGTCAAACTACTGTATTGTGCAAATGATTGTGAGGAAAGCAATCTGCGCATACGAACGTATACGAAGCATACGTTGTGATGCACTGCAACCGAGCCTGCAGCCATTCAGCAGCTTCGTCCTCCCGATTAAGTGATTACTGTACATTGATAGGTACCGGACGGTAGCGGCCGAATTCAAGATGAACAGCAAAAAGCATCTAAGAGTTAAAAGCTATTGGTTTCAAGAAGTTTCAACTTTGAAATTCTAATGGAATGGGATCAGAAAGCGGTACCGGTACCAATTTCTTCTGCATTTTTTCATCTGGCTGGCTCACGGTGTTGGGACGGTGGTGACGGCGGTGGCATCGGAGGCAGAGTGGCAAGAGGAACATCGGCGAAAGGAAATTCAATGGGACTTCCGGGACTTGTGGGTGAAGGACTGCAGGGACTCGGTCGATGATCATCTGAAGACCGGCTTGCTCTGCTGGAGGATGTATATGCCCTCCGTGGCGAATCAGTGGTGATACCTTCACCATCGCGACAGCTAAACAACATGGACCGCAAAACACTGTTCTCATGGGCAAGAGCTTTGATCAGCACATCATTTCGTTCACCATCCTTCGAATTGACAGCTGCTTGCAGCAAGGCAGTGAGATGCTCATGTCTTGCTGCCAGCCTCATCTCTTCTCCGTCAAGCTCCTGTTGTGCTTGATGCTCTTGTCGCAAGAATTGATTTATGGTAGATCCTTGATTCATCAAAGTCTGGAGTTCCAGGGCATTACCTTTTGCCCGCAACAACTCATCGAGCGCGCTTTGCAGCGCTATCTCATAGTGACGACAGTTGCTTTCCAGGATGGTGTTGTGACGAACGAGGACCGGAATCATTTGTTTTGCAGAATGAAAAAGAGCAGCTGTCTGCTGGCCATCCTCCAGCTCTGTTTCTGCACATTCTCCGGAAGCACCCAGGGACTCCCAGTAAGCGAGAATCTTCGAGTCCTTGTCAGGCTGTGCCTTTGGCCCTTCAGAAGTTCTTGATCGTATTAAAGAAGCCAACTTTTGTGATGTTGCTGCATCGCGTACGGCCAGCTTTTCCAGCCTGGCCAAATCGGCCACGCAACTCGCCAGCAAAGCGGATGAGGACATGTCGTCGTGTTGACGGGATATCATATCGGCCAAGAAATTCTTCTTGTGCAGACTGTGCCACATCCACTTGATCATAATGCGATACAAGGCCTAGGTGTTCTGCCTGCTATCATATCCAGTAGTTCTCCAGTGAGATACTACAATATTTATATACATATTTACATACATACATGCATATACATATATACAATATGTATATATATTTATATATAGATAGATAGATATTTATACATATACATATTTATATATATAAGTATACATATACAAGTATATGTATTATGTATATATAGTATAATTATATATATGTGATTGTATATTATATATATACATATTGATATATACATATTGAAACATTTTTTTGATGTGTGCTGCTTCAGATGCTCAAGCCAAACACTGCAGAGTCACAGAATTTCCACAATTTCCATGGTGGGCAGGTTCACCACAGTGGAAAAACAAGTGACCATCATTGGGACTACACGTGGCCACCATCATGCCATCGCCACCCCTGTGCTATGGCCTGAATACTTCGGGTTTTTTCCAGGTCGGTTTCCTCGGCCTGGCTGAGAGCAAAGCAGGCAAGGTGCGTAGGAATCGTCACAGCAAAGCCCCAGAGCCTCTTCCGGGATGGGTGCTGGTGTGAAGGTGCCATTGCCCCGCCAACTCAGCTTCAGCTCGTTCAGATCGTCCTCGTTAAAGCCAAGAGCCCCGCAAATCAATCTACCCATCAGTGTAATCAGTTGGAAGTCAGGAAAATGGCTTGTGTAGAATTGGATGTGCTTGCAAGCACTGGACAACTCTTTATGCAGGTGTATGTGCTATCGGTGCATATCGGTGCTATGTACTCACCAATAGTTGTGCTTGCACAGTCACAACATGTCACAACCATGCCTGAACTGTTTGAATCCGTCTGGCATCAGCTGCAGCTTTATTTTTGGCCATGGCCTGAATGGGAAGGTCGCTATTTCTTAGCCATAGGAATCATCATTGCTGTGCAACGTCACCAGCCGCTGACACCAGTGATGGAGATAGGTTTCAGTCATTGATCGAGGCATCTAGTGCTCTGACGGGAAAGCATGGAACAACAAGGCTCGAATGACTCAAATAGAATAGCTTCTTTAGTCAGATCTAAGCAAGGCAGTCTGCACTGGGCATCGCTGGGCTACGTGCAATACCAGCAAGTTGTTCCTCCAAAGCCCTTGATGTGTTTTGGGCCTGGCAGGCAAAGAACTCATTTCATCAGCAGCCGACACTAGAAATGCACTAGAGCTGATGGCAAAAAGCTCATAGTAGTGGCAAAGAAGCAAAAAAGAAGATTCCGATAGAGACCAGTAGTAGAGACCATCCGGAAACGGAGACGGAGAGTTTCTGGGAGCGACTCCAACAGAGGCCTCTGCAAGCTGCCTGTGGAGCTTCTCTGTGAATGCCTCCAAAGCCTCGTGACTTCGAAAATGATTCAAGTGATTTCAAAATGTTTCAAATGATTTCAAGTGTCTCCTGATGTCTCCTGTTCCAACTGCCGATCCCATCCTGATCCCATCCCAAACTTCACAAGCTCTGAAATATGGAGATGTCCGAGGAATCGGAGATGGATCTTCCCCAATTTTTGTTGCGCTCTTTGATATATGTAGGACAACCCTTTGTTCCACCTGCCTTGGCTTCTTCCCCCGAAGTTTCATGTGGCCTCCGCAATGCCTTTACCATTGACATTGGCAAATCAAATGTGAAGATGAAGATGATGTGATTGATCTGATGGTGTCTGTCTCATCGGTTTTAATAGTGGCAAGTATGACTAAGCAGCTGTCACTGTCAACTCCAAGTCTGTGCAAATCAAATCATTTCAGGAGAAAGCAGAACGTGAAGCAACCACTGTTGAGACGGAGTTTGTCGAACTGTGGAAATGGCTTGTTTTTGGCTATCAAATGTGGCTTGAATTTGACCGTATTTTGACAGTCCCTCTTGCTGGCTCCATCCGGGTAATACAGGTGTTCCCTTTGTGCCCTTTGTGCCTCCGCAGTTTCCAGCTCAAGAGCTCGTTGAGCCTCAAGGAGCTAGGATGAAAAAGCCCAAGTGGTCAGCTTCTAAATGAAATGAAAATCAACCCAAGCCTCGCCGAGGGCACGTGAAAGGCGCAGCAGGCCCTCCGTTCGACTACTTTTGCCCTGAACCATAGCTGCAAAATGCGAACTTTGTGCCATATGTACCACAAAATGTGACTGCATAGTGTACGCAACAGAATCTTTGCGTAAAAAAATGCATACATTATCATAAATGTACATCCACACATCCACTGCATGTCTTGCTTCTCACCATAGTAAGGCTTGAACTAATGACGCATCAAATCTGCCAGGCAGCTCTGCACCTGAAGAAACACGACCGCAAGTGATCCAGGCTGTAACACCCGTCACACCAACTCTTCAAATGGGTTTGTCTGAAAATATCCAATGGATATCCAAAACTCCAATGGATGGATTATCAGAATATCCCCCATTCAAAGACCATTTGGGGGGTGTACCTTAATTTCAGACAGACCCAAATGAGGACAATGATCATGAGGCATCTGCTGGAGGAGCCTGATCTCACCCCACGCGAAGCCTGCCCAAACACTGGAAATAAGTTTCCTGTTCGGCAGTCTATTCAACATAGTTCAACATGGTTCAACTCTGTTTCGTTTGAGCTGCGTCTTTGTAGGCATCCAGGCCGACTGCGACATCTTTGGTCGTGCTGTTCGCGGTTGGGACCTGCAATATCTACGCAAGAGTTTCAACATTCGACCAGTGTCCTAGCTCTCGGACAAAACTGTGTTCACTTCTGAGTTTCGCACGAGGAAGCTTGCCGAGCCCTTTCAGATAGCGACCCTCGGCCTTCAAAGCAATTGCTGAGGCTGTTTGGCACGAAACAAGTCATGGGAAAAAAAAAAAACAAGTTATTGAATGTTTGTTGGATGTTGTTGGATGTTGACGCTCTTCAAGCTGCAGCCTTGACTTGGTCCCTTGTAGTGGTTTATCTTCGCATGTCGGATCGCGTCGAATGATGCGGGATGTGCAAGTGCCTGAAGTCTGACCCTCGCTGGTCACTCGGGCCACAGCACGCTCAGCAGTCCGCAAATACGGATCCTGGGCTTTCCCAAGAACTTTTCAGACTTCGTACTATGCAAGGATGATATTCCTAGCAGGGAAGGGAGAGACGGTGGCACCTGGCTGTGACTCCTGGATTGCATAGACTGCGGTATACTGTAGACAAATACAGCACAATACAATACAATACAGCTATGCCAGGTACATATGGTTTTGTCTGAAAATAGGGTACCCCCAAATAGATTCTCATAATTTCCCTATCAAAACGACTATTTGGGGGCACACCCCCATTTGCACACCCATTTGAGGCATAGAGAGGCTATGTAATCTGATGTAATCTGCAAATCTTCCCCTGGTCCCCGGTCTTGGTCAGTCACTCTTGGGGAAGGTGAAGACCGACGCGGTGTGGTTGCACGAGGTGATCGCGTACGCGAAACTGCTCCTGCAGAGCTTCAACGCAGCTCTGTATGGCTGTGTAAAATCTCTTTGTGTGTATGCATTATGTGTAGTATTATGTAAGTTCAAATATATAGAAACAATATGAAACCATTAGAAACATATGTAATATAATGTAATGTGTTCCCGAATAGAATTGAAAATGACAGAAACGGAACAAAGCAACTGCATCGGTCAGTCAGCACCTTTTGTTATGCAGTTGGCTTTGCGGCTGTGTTTCTGTCAGATGCCAATCGCATCCATCACAAATGGTTTCACAGAAACTCTGAAATGCAGTGGTGGTGTCACACGTCAAAATCCACCCAACCCGCCGGAGCGTGTAGCCCGCGCAAGTAAGGAAAGGAAAAAGAGGGTTGTAGGTGGGAAAACACCACTGTACACCAGAAAGTCAGCCGCAACCACCTGGCTCCCGAAGGACCTTAGGTGGCGTGAGAGTCGGTCTTACGACGTTTTGAATTTCCTGAAAAGGTGGGGACACTCATCTGGTCATCCAGAAGGGCCCAGAGAAATTTAAAATGGGAAAGAGCTTCACTCACTGGTAGTCGTCGATCAGGATGAAAACCAGTGAAGTTCGGGTGGGTGAGTTCGTCCGCCCACTTGTTGTAGTCCCGCTTCATGTGTGAAGGCGCCAATTGAACCCCAGCAACATAGAGCATGGCAATGAGCTGCATTAGGAAAGCTGAGGTAGGCATGTGCTTCGTCTTCTGGTTCAACAGGGCAAAGACATTGCCTTGATTGTCTGAAATGAGGCTGAGACGGGTACGAAGCAGAGATTTCCCACCCAAAGCCAGCAGGAAGTGGGTAAGAATCAATGTACCAAACATCTCGAGGGTCGCAATGCGTCTGGTTGGATCACCATCCTTGTGAGCCCATGGATGGTCTTCGAGGGGTATCTTGTAATGGAACCACCAGGTCTGGCCTTTTGACGGGTTCTCACAATCTGCAATCCATCCCCCAATGTAGGCCCCATCGTCCGGGTGTGCACTAGCATCACTGGCACCCCACCAATTGGAGGCAGGGTCATAAGGGCAGGGCTGGATCTGGGGGTTGTGAAGCAGTTGGAGGAGAAGCTTTGAGAAGGATCGTATGAGCTTGCCAGGCTTCCCTGAGGTAGTCGTCGCGGATTTCCATGCCCAAAATGGCTGAAGAAAAGGGCGACTGAGGGGCCAAGCTGCCGTTGCCCAATTCAATCGTCCCAGTGCTCTCTCAATCTCCTTCACCGTGAAGGTGTTGCCCGCCGCAATGGTCTGAAGGAGTGCCTCAAGTGTCTTCCTCTTATCTGGAGGGAAGTCGACCACGGGTCCACATGGATTGACCTGGAAACCTAACCAGGTGTTGACCTCAGATAACACCGTCTTGTGCCAACTGAGGGGGCATCCCATGGCTGCTAAGAAGAGAAGTAGTTTTGCAGTATCCTCAGTGGCGGAGTCCGTCCTGAGGAGCCAACAAAAATCGTCCACGAACACAAAGCCCCAGTCTATGTGTGGAAACATCATGTAGCATAGTCTGAGGAGGAGTGCCGCCATTCTGCCCCAATAAAGTTGGGCGCTGGCCATACCATAGGTACCCACCTTGTTTATCCACCATTCACCATCAAGTTGTGCTACCTGGTAGCGCCATTCGTTGGACTGGACCTTGATGCGGCGGTGTGCTTTTGAGACATCTGCTTTCAACAGTGCCCAGGTGGTTTGTTTGTGTGGAGGTTGCCATGCCAGGTCGGTGCAAGACGCTACCGTCCCAGATGTCTTCTCCTTCATGGTGGTTAGCCAGTGAATGGCTTGAACACAGTCCATTACTGTGGGTGCAGTGGTCTTCTCAACTGTGTTTTGTTGGATGTGTGAGTTTGCATGGCCCCAGCTTCCGTCGTAGATTGTGCGGATTTTATCTCCTTCATCAATTGCTGCCAGGGGCCCTGGGCAGAGTTCATCTGGGGTGCATCCACAGCGGAGTGCAGCCTCCTCCTGTGTGAGTGGGCCCTCAACCATACCCATATCGACCTCCTCCACGAAGGTCTGTCGAACCTGAGAGGAGAAATCTTTTGCCGAGGGGTAGTTGTCCCTGCCCATGGGTATCAGGAGGTCCTCCCACAGAGGGGATTCTCCTTTGAGTTCTTCCTTGGTAGGCCATATGCCTGGTGACGTCCAGGTGGGTGTGGTGACACCTAAGGGGACTCCTTTGGCCACCCTTGTGGGGTAGGCTGCATCTGCATCTCCACCAGCTTCTGCTAAGGCTGAGATGAGGTTCAGATAGAACGGCTGGCCTGGCTCCATCTCCTCAGCGATTTGGTAGTCCAGCCCGATCCCTTGGGCAATGGCCCGTCGTGTCTCCTGGAGAAGTTCCTTCGGGAACGGGTGTTTTCTTTCACCACTGTTGATGGACTGTTGGACGTCCTGTGCGCATCCTTTTGCCAGGTGGCTAATGGAGTCTCCAATGTGCTTGATCTTGGACTGAGGTCTGAGCGGGGGAGGTCGTCTCCCGGCTGAGGGCTTACCTCCTCCATCCCGTAAGGGTCTAGTCTTGAAGCCTGATTGAACGATGATCGGGTCGTCATCCAAAGTCATCGTCTGGGAGAGGGGTACAGATGAGGAGCGGTCCGTCCGACCTGGAGGCTCCCCTTCCTGTTGGCACCCGGTGGGTTGATGTCCTGTGTTTGGAATGCTCTGGATGATTGCTGCTGCTAGCCCGGTCATCAGTTCTGGCGGGTATCTGCTGAGGTCCCGGGAGGTCATCTCCATTGGCCTTGAATGTCCAGCGTGGTTGCATTGGAGGCCTTGCCAATGGTGAATTGGAAGGTCCGTTGAGAAGGTCGTACTCTTCTGTGCCCTTTGTCCCAGTCTGCACTGGTCCAGGTGGATCTGGCAGTGATTTACCTCTTTGGCCCACTCCTGGTAGACTCTAGTGGCCCATATCGATGAGCATTTTGTCGCCGTTGGAGCCCTACTACACTCAGCTGGGTCACGAGGGTGTTCCAAGAACGAGTGGAATCCTTTGTTTTGCCTGGCTTTGGAGGCTAGGGCAGTGATGACCATTTGCCGGAGCAGAAGGATACTGTCCTTGTCTGTGTCCAACTGTTCTTCCAGGGAGTTTGAGTCAAGGCCCCATGTCTGGGAGGGATCCCGTCCTCGTACAGGCCTGGGCGCTCCAGGCTTTGGGAACCATCGTAGGATGCTCCAGGTCCGGCAGTTGGGGCCGCCCCCCACAAATGACAACTGGCCCCTCGCGGCGGCGCAGCAGAGAGTTGAGTAAAACTCATCATCCAATATGTCGTTTGGGCCCTTTTCTGGTGGCCTCAGGATGTCCACGGCAAGGAGCCTGGGGGCCAGGTCCTGGCGTTGTTGGATGAGTACGTCATCCAGGGCTCCTCCGTCACTCCTGCCGGTGTAGAGGAGTAGGATGTCCCTCCCTTGGAGACTACCCGTGGATTGTGTGGTCCATACAAGGCGTTCCAACAGCCTGTTCGGAACCGATGAAAGCCATGGACAGTGCCCAAGCAGGGACTGTCCATTCATGATCGCCGGTGTGTCAAGTGATCGGCCCACTGCCTCTTGGTGTGAATGTGGTGTGCTTGTGTCGTTAGGGTAACCTGGGGGAGGCCCCCCCGGTTCCGTTGTTGCTTGGTTTTTGACAGGTGTTGGGGTGTCCATCAACCCTGGTGGGTGATCGGTGCAAGACGCTACCGGGTCCGCCAGGAGTCAATGGTGTGGGCATTGCTCTGGGGTGTGTTCTGAGGGCGCGGCGTTGCATACCCAGCCATTCTTGAGGACCGGACAGTTGTGGGAGCGTCCACAGTTCCCGGGACATTTCTTCTTGAGGAAGTGGTCACGGCAGTACTGCACTCCCTTGGGTGAGATCTTAGCCCAGTTTGAAGGCCATTCAGAGTCCTTCCCTTTTCCGGATCCCATGGCCCCTTTGGCCTTACCCCCTTTGGGTGACCCTTTGTGTTTGTTCCATTGTGGCTGAGTTGGTGACCATGAAGGTTGGCGTCCCTTTGACTTGGCTGGTCGTGTTGGGGAGTCAGGCCCAGAGCCTTTGGTGCCTTTCTGCCGGGCGACAGACTCATAGACCTCTCTGGTCCAAAACAGGGTGTCCTGACGTAGTTGGGCCATGGCCTCCTTGAGGCCCAGTCCCCCGTAGACCAAGTTGTGGATCTCCCTCCATGCGTTCCTTTCAGCGTAGAGGAGAACTTGTTCACTGGGGGGCGGTCGCCTGTCCGCAATGTCTTTCCCCCAGAACCATCGGTACCAGTCCTCTAGGTCCCTATGGGTGATGTTCAGCTTCGGCATGCTGGGAAAAGAGAGGATGGCCATGAGGAGGTTGGTTCGAAAGACCAGGTGCATGTGCTCCAACTGACGCCTCGTAGTTGGGAGTTTCCGTGTCTCCTCCTCTTCTTCCTTTTCCCATCCATCGACTGTCACCTTCTTGGTGGTCTTGATAGGCCGCTCATCCTGGTCTGGTAGGGCTGATATGATGTACTTGCTGGCAATCCAACCAACTTCTCCTTGCGCACAGAGTTTGAACTGTTTCTTCAACAAGGCATCGGAGCCTTGATCCTCCAATCGTGGGAGTGGGAGCTGAACGACCACCGTCCATGTCTGCAGGAGCTGGCGTCGATCACACAGGGCATCCAGTGAGGGCGCCGCCTGAGACGTCGTCGGCAGTAGCCCTGCAGGCCCCACTCGGCCCTGGTTCAGGCCCCCAGTGCCCAACAACTGTTGTGCTTGACGGACACATTGTGAGATGCGCATGGCCAAGTGATTTGTCTTCTCTTGTGTGATCAAAGCTCCCCCACGGTCTGTGTGGCGGAACTGGAGGTCTGCTGGGGAGTTGTTCCGGGCCTCCGTGATGGTGGGCCATCGGTCAGCAAGGTCTTCCACTGAGCGGTAGCCATCTGATGCCATCCTTGCCATGATGAAGTATGGAATCTCCTTGGACTGGAAGATAGTCAGGACTTGTTGGTGAAGCAATTCCACCTGATCCTTATATTGCTCAGGCACCGCATCAGGTGGGGAATCCAATACATCAGGCACCGCCGCCATATTCGAAAAGTAGGGCAGTGGTGGGTGGGTTTTCGAAAGTATTGGATCGCAGGGGGAACAGCTTGAGCCAAAATGGCATTGCCATTTTGGCAACTATATCGTCAACACATTACTTGCTCTCCACAAGTTCCAAGCAAAGAAACAAGTGTTCCCGAATAGAATTGAAAATGACAGAAACGGAACAAAGCTACTGCATCGGTCAGTCAGCACCTTTTGTTATGCAGTTGGCTTTGCGGCTGTGTTTCTGTCAGATGCCAATCGCATCCATCACAAATGGTTTCACAGAAACTCTGAAATGCAGTGGTGGTGTCACACGTCAAAATCCACCCACACCGAAGGTCGGGTGACACCACCACGCCAAACCGAAGGATGGAGCCCGACCAAAGGTAGGACCCCTCCCTCGGTGCCAGAAGCTAACCGTGGAAAGAGGGCCCCCTCAATTGTCTACCTGACTAGGGTCCCAGCTGGGAGCTTGTCATCATCCGACGCTGTGTCATTGGCATCATCTGAGAAGAGGTCTGAGCTCAGGGCGTCGGAGTCCGAATCTGAGGTGCTGGCAGGTTCAACCTGGTGTGTGTTCCCCCGGCCTGATGGAAAATCATGCGACTTGAAGCACCTGGTACACTTTGCATATCTGTGAGGTTCTTGCCTGTAGTCTTCCGGATTCAGGTCAAGAGCTTTTGAAGCTGATGGTTGCCATCCACAACCCACCGCCTTCCCATCCTGGTTTAGGAGGTGGATGTTCATGAGTCCAGTGGATCGATTGACCTTGGAGGCACTAACCACTCGGAGGGAGCCCCCCCGTGGTGTAGATTCTGGGAGGCCCGGGGACCATGATAACTTCTGCCAGCTCCCTGTCGAGGAGTCTGGAGAGGCCGCCTGCTTCTCGGCAAGGGCCTGCCTCCTGGATTTGAGTGGAGGCGATCCTGACTTGTCTGGACTGTCCCTCGGGGGCGATGGGTCCAATTCGAGGATCTCCGTGTCCCAGTCTTTGTGGTCCAGGTCAATGGGGACTGTCTTGGCCCCCGTCAAGTCGAGCTTCCCCAGTTTATCTGCCACGGCAGTCCAAGCTCTCTGGACAACCTTCCGTTTTTCTCTGGTGTAAATGTCAGCGGTGCTCTCGGTCGTCCAGTTGCCCAGGTATTGACGTTGATCACGTGGCATACCCAGTTGGTATGCACAGTCCGGGATGAAGACGCGGAAACTGTGCCAACTCAGGGGTCTGAATGCTGAGCTCTCCAGTGTACCTTGACGATGAAGGGCATCCTTCAACCATCGGAGGGTCCGATCTGCCTGTCCCGGTCGGGGAATCAGGCCCGTGAAGTCAGAGCTGACTGTTGGGATGAGGTAGTCCATGTCCTTGAACTTGTCCTGGGCAATCAAGCGGTCCCAGGCTTGGGGGAGTATGGACCACCAGTCCAAACCTGTGAAGGAGTAAAGTGGTGCAATCAGTGGCACCGGGTTCTTCTTGATCCTGAAGGCGCTCACCGTCTTCGTCTGCCAGGCTTGGAGCTCCAGTGTTGTCTCTGTGAGCTTGTAACCCCCGGGGCTGGTATGCTGCAGGTCGTTGAACCGAGCGCTGCAGGCAACCTGAAACCTGGCCATGGCGCAGATGTATCTGTCCAGGGTACTCTTGGCTGTCGTTGGGCCAGTGGGATCTGCGCCCGATGCAACCTTTTCCAGAAGCATGATTACTTCTTTGGAAGGCAGCTGGGCTTTGCGCTGAGGCTTGATGTTGGTCTCCACCAGGCCTTCTTGGATGGTCTTCCTTTTTGCCTTGAGGCGTTCGAGACTGTCAGGGTCAAGGAGGCCAAACCTGGCCGAGAACCATCTTAGGGTGTTCCATATCCCTTGGAGTTTGTGTGGTGTGATCTCCTGGTCCCTCAGGGTGTTCAGAAGAGATCTAATATCACTTTCTTTCCAAGGAATTGTGTTGAAGCCCAATTTCTGGATGCTCTCAAAGCAAAGGCAATGAATACGCAAGGTCCTGAACCTGGTGTCTCCAAGGAGGTCCAAGTATTCCTGGTGAACATTGTCCCCGTGGACCGCATGGAGGTAAGGGATGTCTTTGGCAAAGGGCAGAAGGAGCCCAATGATCCTTTCTGCCCAGCGGTCTCTGAGGTGGAGCTCTAACTTCCTTTGGGTTGTCGCCGACTCTTCCTTGAGTCGCCCAGGCTTCCAGTGCCGCCATTTGGCCTCCACAATGGCCATTATGGGAGGCCGTGAATGAAAGGCTCGCCATCTCGCCCGGTCCATACTTTCCTGTTGCTGTTGAAGGGGTGTGTGGAAGGCTGAATCTGGTGCGCCCGCAATCAAAGTGAAGAGGCTGAAACATGCATCGTAGGTCCTATCTCTTTCTTCTGGGGGCGCTGGTTGTGGCACCCGGTTCATGCAGTCTGCCACAAAGTCTTCCATCCAGGGCGTGGTAGCCACCATCATGGAGTTACTGTGAGCCACGTTCATTGGGTCGATGTCATTGCTGGGGTGGACCCGAGAGGTCCAGGTTCCCCCATCCATGGCCTCCGGATGGTCCGGTGGCACTTGTTGCATGCAGAGCTGCATGAACAACTCCCCTTCCGTTTGTGTGGGGAAGATTCCATGGTCCAGCAGGCTATCTCGCATGTGTTCCGGGAGCCGAACCATTGCCAGGCCAAAAGGTGTTCTACGCACAAGATCGGGTTCCATGATGTCCCGACTCTACTATGGCCAAGCCTGGCCCAAAAGGGTACTGCGGGTGTGCGGAGCACTAACACATGAAAAAGCAAGCTGGAAGAACAACACCGAAAGCCCAGGAAAAACTATCCGGGTTGCAATTGGACAGAACTGAGTGCAAGTCACATGGACATCAGTCACATCAGCGTAATGGGCGGAGCCCGAAAGGATAACAAAAACATCAAACCAAGGTCAAACATGGTAACACACAGCAATGGTCAAACAGCAGTGTGCTGTAAATGATTCTGAGGCAGCCACATGCAGGTTTCCCTTTTTCACTGTGTGAGCTGGCATCCCAGCGGTCTGGCCCCTGTCTTGGCCCTTGTCGTGGTGCGCAACCAATGATATTCATACAAAAGGAGAAGGTGTCTGCAGAACCGAGTGGTGACGTTGGTGCAAGACGCTACCAGGCCACCAGGTCAGTAAAACAGCCCTTCGCAAAAACTCTACTCTCAGGTAGGCCGGACTCTGCTCGCTGCCAGCGCGTTGATCTTCTGCAGGCCCTCGAGGTCAGGGTTGCTCAGCAGGACCGACCAAATGGCGTTGGAGACATTGGCATGGCCATTCTGGCAAGAAAACTTCAAGCGTTGGGTGTGGTCAGGGTCAACTTGCAAGGCCACATCTCGCGGGGCCGCAATCGGCTCCACTCGCTTGTAGTACTCAAGCCTTGACTTCACCCAGCTGTTATACAGCTGTTGGGGTGGCTCATCCAAGATGAGTTGGAGATTGACTTTGACTCCCCTGTGTTCTCCAAGCAATTGGACAAAGCGGGAAGCTCCTTTCCCTTGTCGCCAAAAGCCCTGGCAGGCCTTGCAGACCCATCCTCCACGAGTCACTCCAGCCTCCTTCGTCTTCAGTTCCCATGGACTGATGCTGCTGAGGATGAGCCCGCAATCCGTGCGGCCCCAAAAAGCATGGACTCCCCGGTGGCCGTAGTGCTCCCTCTTGTACTTGGGGCTGCAGATGGACACCACGTTCTCCAAGGAGAGCTCTGGGTACTTACCGGTGCCCGAAGCTACCGTAGTCGCCTGCAGAGCCTCCGGTTCCAGCGCAGTCTTCAGGAAGCCATCAATCTCTGCCTGGGAGTAGCCCAGACGGCAATAAAAGCTCTCCGCCTTCTCATGGGGAACCAGGGCAACCCACCATAGCTCACAGTTGCACCGCCAGGCAACTTGCACTTGCACCATGCTGTGGGCCCCCAGAGTGGCTGACAGCGCCTGGAAGACGTCCGGGAGCTGCCTGAAAGCATCCAAGGGCAAGGTGATGCGCTCATCACAAACCGCTCGAAAACGGAGCTGCTCCTTTGTGTCCTGGATGTCCTGCTCGGGCAAGTCCAAGACCACCGCTGGGGTTCTGGCTAAGAAAACCGAGGCAGCCAAAAAGCTGCCGATTTCCTTGTAGAGCAGCTTGATTTCATGTTGTGATTGGGGAAACCGGAGGCCCACACTAGTGAGGAAGGACTTGATCTCTGAAGTCCTCTGCCGGTGTGCCGCCAACTCTGCCATCTTCTTCTGGCGGATGCCTTCCCCATGCCCTCTGCGCATCGGTTTGACGATCAGCGGCATACCACACCAAGCCTGGTAGAGCTCCTTGAACGTCCAGGACTGTCCAAGCATCGTGATCATTGAAGGAAGGTCCCATGATTGCACCCTCCGAACCAGGTGGGTGTCGTCGGTGCCAGAAGCTACCGCCGTCCCCGGAGCCCAGAAGAAGCCAATGATCTTGTCCAAGGCGGGTCGCTTGCCCTCGGAAATCTGTTGCAGGACCACCTGTTCTGTGTAGGTTGTGGGCGTGTAGAAGGAGGTGCCCAGCGGGTTTGTCCTGAGTTCCAAAGCCAAGACCTCAGTCGTGGGTGCCGGTTTCGCCCAGGCAGGTGCCGTGAGCGGGCCCTGTCGCAGTTCCCACTCTCCGCCCCAGGCTCGGACTTCACCTTTGTGGTACTGCAAGATGGAGTCAAGGATTGCGTACTTGCGTTCCAGGCTGTCTGGCGGAAGGAGTCGTGCTAACTGGGCCTCTTGGGAAGATATCATCTCCGTCCCCGTGGTGTACATGTCGAGTTGCGTCTTGGGGAACTCCGTCATGAGGCGGTCTTGGGAAAGCGGAGGCTTGTTATCCTTGATGAGTTCTTTCATTCGGAGGTAGGGTTGCTTCAGTGCCTCCATGTCAAATTGTTCCGGGCCCTGAGGGCCCATGGCCGGCGCGAAGAGGTTGTTCTGCCATGCTTCTTGCAGGGCCGGTGTCCACAGTGAAAAGGACGCCACTTCAATGGGCTTGAGGGCCTTGCGTCGATCCCTGAACTCTGTGTCCAGTGCCTTGTTGGCGGCTGCCGCTCTCTCCTGTGTGGTTTGGGCCGCCACCAAAGCCTCGTAGGAGGAGGTGAGGCCACTTTCTTCATGTTTTCTTTTGAGGTAGGACCTGAACTGCTGGAGGTCAGCGTGGCGGAGCATCTTGGCACTGACCGGATTCTGGGTTTCCTGTGCACCCTGCTGGATGGCAGTCAGTGTATGCAGCTCATCATCCATCGCCACAGTCTCTTGCTGGTGTTGAATTTCCTTCTTCCTCCGCTTGGCCTCCTGTGCCGCTTCCGTAAGCTCTTCTTCTGGGGTGGCCAGCAAGTCCACCTTGAAACGCATCAGTTCAATGGTCTTGGGGTGGAAGATCACAGCAGTTTGAGTAGAGTCTCGATCATCCATAGTGGGGGGGCGTTCGCCATCTGGATGAAAGATATCGTCCTGCCCAAAAGCCACCACGTGCTGCTGCAGTGTCATGCGCTGGGAGGCAGGAACTTGCTCCGAAAAGCTAACCAGCCCCGTATCGGCGCCCGAAGCTGCCGCAGGGGGAGGTCGGCCAAGATCTCCCACTTCCACAAAGCCTGAGGCCTTAGTAACCTTAGTATCTGTGGGGACCCAAGTCGGTCCCGCCTCAGTGAGCCTAAGTTGCCAGGACTGGCCGGCCACCTCAATCACTGACAAAGGTGTCATTGACAGATCAACAGGCTGAGAGCCTTGACAAAGCAAACATTTGGATAACTGACCCCACGGTGCATTGCAATCAGAACAGACTAATTGCGGAGAAGTTCCAGGGTCCTTCTCTTTCAAATTCACCATGGATCCCCCACGCTGAGTGGTGTGCCGGAGTTTCAACATCTGTGTGTGGACAGCCTCGCGCTTCGAAATGTGGTAAACCTCTGCGATCTTGACCACCAAGGATGCCGTCCATGGAGAACTGCGGAAAGCATCCAAAAGGGAACGCAGCTCACCATGCGTAATGTCTCTGAAATACTTGGCAGCCGAGCGAGGCAGGGCCGGAATCAAAGGTGCCCAGCCTTCGATGGTGAAGGTCTCTGTGGTCGGATCCATGTGGAGTGTCAACGTCTCCTTCTCTAAGGCCCGTGATGTCTGGGTCTGAACCTTTGCCTCTGCATGAACGAACCCCGACGGGGGTGGCCCACTTGACGATTCCACACTTGTCTCCAGCTTGGGTTCCAAACCCAAGTTTGCCATCACTTTCTCCATCTCATGGAGCTGCGAAGCCAGAGTCTCCCTGGTGATGGCGGGATCATCTTCAATCTCTGTCGTAACCTCGGCCGGCGCAGCCTCGGTCACCTGGGTGGAAAGAACCATGTAATCATCCCCTGCGTCCAACTCCGTCCCAATCAACGAGAAGGGGCCCACGGTGCCAGTCTCGCTAGCCACTGGACTAGAAGCCGCCATGGACAAAACAAAAGGGTCGGAGCGTGTTTTTCGAAAGTATTGGATCGCAGGGGGAACAGCTTGAGCCAAAATGGCATTGCCATTTTGGCAACTATATCGTCAACACATTACTTGCTCTCCACAAGTTCCAAGCAAAGAAACAAATATAATTATCCCTCCGGGGCGGACGTTCGCCCAAAGTTTCATTGGGGGTTTAGTTACGTTTTGATTTGTTCAGGATATATTTCAGATTGTTTTAGGGCTTGCTTAGGGTTGGTTTAGATTTTATTTAAGTTTTGTTTAGGAATTATTTAGGGTTTGTTTAGTTAATTTTCGTGTTATTTAGGGTTGTTTTAGGGTTCGCTCACGGTTGTTTTAGGGCCTATTTGGGGTTATTTATGGTTAATTTAGGGTTGGTTTAGGGTTTTTTTAGGGTCTATTTAAGGTTTGTTGAGGTCTCAGTTAGCGGCTCGAAACACTGCAAATTACGGAGGATATCTTTAAGATAGGTGATTTTGGCACCGTCTTAGATAAGCGCAAAAATGCCATGAGACGCGGGAAATATCAATATTTTGCATGCTCGCAATGTGCGAAAAACACGCACGGAAACAACACAGCAGATTGCAGTCCCGCATGGAATTCCGTGGATTTCGGGCAAACGTCAGCCCCCTAGCGATAATTATAGACATAAGTAATATAATTATAGTTATACATATTGCCATACATACACCTTGTTCCCTTGCGGCCTGGATAGTGTGTGAGGTACTGATCATGTGTGACAGAAAACTGGGTCCGTTGGAGCCAGCGTTGTAATCAGTCCGCTCCTGCCGAGACATTCACATTCAAGAGGCTTCAAGAGGTGTAAATCACGGGCTGGCAAGCAGGCTAAGTGGCTAAGCAGTCTTTGTCGTCCAAACTTGTCTCTTTTTGTTCTGCATATTGATTTCATGAGGTTCTGGCGAACGACCAGTGCGATGGGTCTCGCCTAGGCTTAGAGACTCACAGCTAAGAACCTAATGTTTACTTCACAAATATCCATATCCGCATAAATATGAACATTCCTCGACTCTTCGACCTTTCTTCTGAAAGCTTAAAGTTGAAAGTTCTGTTACCTCGGTGCCAGACGGTTTCTGCAAGACACTCATTATTGACAAGACCTGGAAATCTCGCATCAGCACGCTCTGGGATGCTCGAGATTCTCTTGCACAAAATCTTCAAGAGGAAAGATAAAGTAGCTGGTGGAGCTCCTGCAATTCCTCTAAATCAAAAGGATTCAAAAGGCACCTCTTCCTCCAACTTGTCGCAGTTCTGCGACTTGACGCGATTCGCCTTGAACGTTCAAACGATGCATGTACAGGAAACTGCCGAGAATCTGCGTTTGTCGTGTCATTGTAGAGTATAGACTATGATATCTCAGGGAAACCAGAAACCATTGCCTATAATCTTCTGTGGCGATCCGTATGCCAGAGGGACGTTGCCTCTGGTCTGGAGACTCTTGAAGGTGTAGATCTGCGCTGATTGGCCTCAAGATGCGGAAATTCGAATATTATGCACTTATGTCTTTCTGTCTCAGTCGCAGCATGGGGTAGGATAAAGATCGCTGACATCTCATTATGATTCAGCCCATTTCAACGGTGAGGTACAAAACGGTCTGCTGTATCAGACTCAGGCAGGAGCTTGACCAGACCTCAGAAGGTTGGGTGGTTTGGGAAGAAAACTCTTCCATGCCATGGCATATCTTTGTTACTGACCATTTTGCAACCCATTCTCGAAATATACTGTACCCATCATTGACCAGGAAACTTCTCAAATAGTTTGGCACGTGCAGTCTCTTGAGATTCCTGCAATGACCCTGTAAAATCTCGTTGTATGAATGAAATATGTCTCTGAAATATCCTTGTCTTTCTGATCTCACACTTTAGCATATCGAGGCAATGCTCCTTTGGAAGGTGTTAAGACTGAGTTTTCCAGTTCTCATGTCTGGTAGAGAGACATGTCATCCACATGGCAACTTGGAAGGACCAACGATATCAACTCTGCCCGGCGCCCGTCTCACCTCGCACCAGTCAAAGCCCGGGCTGGCAACGTGTCCGAGCGAGCTGAGCCTGAGATTCGATGAGCCAAGAAGCAGCATTGAACATCATGCAAATCATGCGTGACAAGTATTACTGGATGTACATGCTGCATCATGCTGCACTTCTACCGAAAAAACATGTCATAAATGAGTCATAATATGATAAAATAGAGATTTCAGCGTAGCATAGCGTAGCATAGCGTAGCAGTGTTGAACAACCCGTGAGTACCGCTGTTTCATGTCACATCCGGTGACTGTGGCTTCGACCTGGACTACCACGCACGCTGCTTGCAGCGCTGGAGGGGCGCCTTAGGCAAGCTGGCAAGCTGTCGCAAGCTGGTGAATCATTAGCAAAATGTTAAGAGGAATTCATCACAGTTATGCTTAATATCTAATAATTGTATTATATAGCTATCAGTATAGAAATAGATCCTAAAAAATACAGAATATGGCCAAACCATGCCAAACCAACTTGACATTCTTATTGTCTTTGCGTTGGTACATTAGGAAAATAGTTTGGCCAACCATCCTTGCCTTGTCCTTGCGTTGTCCCTTGAAAAGCTCAGGTCTGCACTCTGAGAGCCCATTGCATGCCTCCAAGTAATGGTTACCCTGGTTGATTCGGGGGGTAACCGGGGTAACCCCAAAAAGTATCAAAAAGTGATGATTTGCTACTAACAGTTACTAACATGGCAAACAACCAAGATAACCAAGGGGGTTCTTCATCCAAGACGTTGAGCAAACCCTCATAGAAACGATCTCTCGCCTCGACTCGCTGCAACCATCTTCCCTCCAAGGGTGGCCGAGCCAAACCCGAGGCTCTTCTCCTACAGCTCGGCTACATGATGATCATGATGTGGCTGAACTTGATGCGGGCTGTAAAATCAAACAAATATCTGGAATATCATTGGAATATTATAATATGATGGAGTATCATGAGAAAACTCTCAGCTTTTCTCTGCTTCTTGTGACATGACAAGCACATCATGTTCGGAAAAAGTTCACAGCGGACACCGCAACACTTCAAGGACCTTGGGGCTGATGGGCCACTAGATTCGCGTATCCTCAAAGTTGCGACACAAGGCAAGTCTGTATCTATTTAAATAATGTTACAGTAAATATATACATATCTTCACACTTCTTGAATATGGACAGTGCCCGAGAGGATTGCCTGAGAGGATGGTGAGTGAATATGAACCCCAAAGCCAAACGTTTGTTATGTTTTATGTTTTCTTTTGCAGCGCGAGCCCTGCAATGGAGCGTTTCGTGAGTTACGAGATGATCTCAGATCTCCATCTGCCAGGGAAAGCATCGAATCCACAGAGCGCCCAACCGCGACTGTGATGGAGAAGATGTCACTTTCGAAGATCTTCCAGCACCTCCATTTCATTCCCTGTGTTCCAAGAAGTCCAAGTAATCTGCTCTAAGCAAATCAGCGAGAGCAAACTGTAACTGACTGACTTCCTCATTTCCATGCCTGACGTTAAGCGTGGAGCCATTTCAACACTTGAAGGCTGCAACCTTGGGCAGAGCTTTGTTCCGATGCGCCGATGCGCTGAGCAAATGCATCCTCTGCAGTTGCATTGACAGCTGCGCAAAATTATTTCGCCTGTGAATGCAAGTACCTACGGATTGTGTGAGTCTGATGTGGGTCTATGCACCGTAATCCAAACATGTCATAACATTTCTTGGTTTGGTGACACTTGTGGCATCTGCTCAATCATTGGTCACAGTGCTTGTGCCACCTCAGGCTGTCGCGGTGAGTCTACGCTGGAGACACTTCTCGCTGATTGTCCAACCTTAATGATGCATTTCAACTTGAAGTTAAAGTAAGAATCGTTGGTGTGCAAGGGCATTTCAGGTCAACAGTCTTGCATATGGCATGGGTTACTTCACGCAATTGGTTTATGTGGACCCGGTTGTACCAGTCACCTTCCAACCATCATTCCTGCTTGTCGGAGACAAGCATGAGCAGACACACACACACACAGAGACACGGGCATGCAGAATTACAGTGAGAACTGTCCAACCATTTCCAGTAAGCTGTCAGAGATGCGTCAAGGACATGTGTTTGATGCAAAGATCGAGCCAAGCTTGGGACTGATGGACCTTGGTCTGCAGGAATCATCTCAGACATCTCAGACTGGTTGATTCTGGATGATGCATCTGATGCATGAGAGGTACGTAACGGTCACGTGACGCATGTGACTTCAGGCCGTTTCCAGTGGCGCCAGTGGTAGATTTCTATGCTCCAGACTGGAGGCCGGCACAACTGCAGCCTTGGAGATTCAAAGAGGATGGGACTAAGATGGACTAAGTGTGTAGAAACACATATTAGTACAGATACCTGTAGATGATTGTAGATGTATATACATACATGTTTATACCGTATGAATATACAATAATGACGAGTTAACAGTTAACATATTTTGTACATTCTATTGAATACCTATGTACAGCTGTATAATATGAAAGTGTTTAAATTGTTGAAGAGTGACAGTGCAACTGCAACCCGCTTACCAGCGCAAATGCTTGCCTTTGACCATGCTTGGCATTCGACATGCTGGTCAGGCGTTTGTGCCACTGAGCCTTCCCTTGGCACGGTCAATGTGAATGGTGATTCCGTTGGCTTGTTTGTTGTTTTTTCCACGAAGTGCTAATGAGACTTGTCCTTTCCTATGCAGCAAATGATTTCTCCAAACTATCTTTGCCTGCTGCCACTCCCAAGAATAGTGGGTGAGTCATGCTTGACCTCAATGTTTACATGGTGAATCGTAAAAGGTAAGGGAACGACGTCAACGAAGCTTGCTCACTGTCGCCATCAATCATCCCAGCAAACGGAAGTGCTGGAGCATGAAAACCAATTACAATTCAGTGCGACATAGTGCGACTGCTGGTTCCAGACTATGCCGACTATGCCCTATTTAATCCGCCCAAAATGCAAGGGCGACGGAGGCTGGATTCGAAGCAAGTTGTCCGCCACAGATACTTTCTGCTCCTTACCGTATCTTCTTAGATCAGAGCCTTTGAGGTTTGAGGAATTTATAGGAATTGAGAGTTAAGTTAACGCTCACTTGTGCATCAAAAAATCTAAGTTCTCTCAAGCTTTGAACCAAAGTGATAGATAAATCAGAATACAGAGCTGCAGCGAAAGAACTTCACAGAACTTTGCAACTTTGCAGGTTCCAGAAAGATCAAAGCAAATTTTAGCCCTGCCTGTCAGCCCTGTCAGCCCTGTCAGCCCGTCACGCATCAAACAGCTCCTGCTTTGATCTGCACAGAGCACGCTTCACATGGCGCGGCTTGCCTGTACAGCAATGTGGCCTTCGTTGGGATGGCTGTATAGATATCACTGGAACGTTTGGAAAAGAAACGGCACATGGAGCGACCACAACAATGCTTGCACTCCATAGCACTCCCATGTTCTGACTTTAGCTTGACTTTAGGGAATGGTCAAGCGTATTCAAGCGTCTTACAACCATCCTGCTCATTGCCCAGGGTGTTCATTTGCAGATGCAGCTTGAAACTCTGGAAGAGTATTATGGATCGCGCATCCACTTCTTTCAGAGCAAGCGCAATCTAAGCAGCTTTTCGAGAACACAAGGACTGGCATGACATGACTGGAATCTGAGCTCTTGGAGCTCCGAAGTCTGCTCCTGTAAACCACGAGCACGTTTCATCGAAAATCCTACTGAAAAATCTATGGGAAACTGTCAGAGAAAACCTGGCGACCAGCATTGGCAGTCACCCGTCGATCGTCTCAGGCACTTGTAGCTAGTTCGAACCTCAAACTAGATGTCGTCGCTGATCATTGATGTTGCTTGAAGTTGGAGAGCTCTTGACACCGGCCAGCGAACTGAACACACGATAACACACGTATCTTCAAAACAACATACATACGCGTGAAAACAATCGAGTACTACAAATTGAGGTGTGGACCATTGCTTTAGCACATCACTTAAGATGGCAGGAAGGCTTTGCAAATCCTTCAGTGAAAGCCAGCAAAAAAAATCCCGCATTTTGTAGGCCTAGCTTGATACACTTTGCTTGATTGGTTGATTGGGCTTGATTTGTGCTCCACACTCAACATGCTCATGCTGGAGGTCCTGCACCACAACGTAGTATGGAAAAGGAAAGTCTTGCAGGTACGGCACAACCTGCAGAAGTTTCGGTGCAAAAAAATAGGTTTTTCAGGCATGGCCCAATGGCCATTTCTACAGAGAAGGCTGCCTGGCATCGCCCAGACTCGTATGTTACAGCTCGAAGCTCAAAGACACTGCGCTTGGCAGTAGCTCCTGCCTGGAGTCAGCAAGGCCATAAACCCAAAAGGACACAATCGGACACAATAAGAACATGTGGGAACGAAATGGAACGAATGAACTGGGCATCCCACTGCTGACGCTTGAGCTCCTTCCTGGGTGTAACTTCCGTCAGCATGCACCAGTACCCATGGCAATCAGATCTGCTGTGAAAAAAGAAACCCGCGATATGGGTTCGTCTGAAAATAGGGTACCTGATTTTTCGTTGGTTGTGTAATAGCTGTGTAAGTCTCCCACAAACTCAGCATCGACGATGATCAGCAGTGGAAGTTGCTGTCTTGCCAGCGCTGCGCGAACCTCATGAAAAGGACATAGATGGATTTGTGTCTATTTATGGGGGTACCAATGGACACACAAAATTGACAGCCATTTGACAGCCTAAGCTTCAGGCCCAGGGTCTGACTTTGTTTTTGTTGAAGCGCCCATCAGAAATGATGATGCTCATCTGACCTGGAATCGATTGATTCAAAATCATCCAAAATATTCCAAAATCGTTGTCACAGAAACTGCAACGTGTAACGGAAGTTAGACCTCAAGAGCCCCATTGAATCTTCGAGCCAAAGATATCTAAAAATCTTATAAAATCTTGCCGTTCAAAATGAGATCTCGGCTGAATGGCCGTGCAGGACTGGGTCCACTTCGCCTTAGGAAAGCACAACTGTAGATTCCACGACTCCGTGATACTCTGTGTCTTGGATCCTTTTCAGGTGTGCTGAGCGTGCTGAGTGGAAGTATGTGGAAGCGTCAGAGAGACAGAGAGACACAGCACAGAGAGAGACAGAGAGCGCAAGCGAGAGAGAGAGAGAGAGAGAGAGCGCGCGCGAGAGCGAGAGGGAGAGGGGTAGGGAGAGGGGTAGGGAGAGAGGCAAATGCTTCTGATATGCTTCTGAATTTTAATGGCAGGGGCTTCTAGAATCTTCTGCGTCACAGTACCGTGTCAAGTAGAGTTTGCTGACCCTTCATCCAGATCCAAGGTCGGGACTCATCGAAGAGCTGGGAGCTCAGTCGCATCATGTCGGCTAAGCTGCGATCGTGGCTCCTGATCTCATGCTGCTGCAACTGAAATCTAATGGAAAAAAATGAGTTCAGTTTCGATTGAGAAGGACATGAAACATCCAATCAGCATCAATCTACAAGCATGTGACGCATAGAGTAGAGTGAAATCAACTACAACTTATTTCAATAGTGTATTGAGTGTATTGTGCTTGTCATGCCCAGCACCACTGCATTGGCGCCCTGCCCAGTCCAAGTAAAAGCTGGGGATGTGGCTGAACTGATTCCTCCTCGAAGGTGAACCTGTAACAAGTCCATGATGCATTCCGCAAGGAAGTTTGTTACAGACGAGCACGAAACACCGAAGCAACAGTTCACCACGGCCATAAATCCATTCCAGACAGTATTAGTTATTAGTTTAATGTTTGTATATACAGATATCCTTGTATATCCCATACAACGAACCAAATCGCGTTCCGAAGCAGGCTCTACAACGCAACACGTCGGGCATACTCGCGCAGTATCGGTCCAGCTTGCGTCCAATTGAAACTGTTGGCATGCGGCTGCCTCACAGCAGAATGCAGTTCAACATACTTCCAAAATTCAAAATGAAATCCAAAACAATGAATCAACTGTCTCATCGAGTTGCATTAGGATTTCATGTTTCATGCATGATATTTTGAGCCCTGAAAACCAAGCCACCCTGAACCAAGCGGAAGAAGAACTCGAGGTGTGGCCTTGATCGGGGTTGAAAGTGACTGACACTAAACACCTGAAAGATACGAAAAGATGATGCGGGTATTTCATTACAGAATATTACAAATGAATACAAATGAATACAAATGTCTCAGGTGAGATGCCTTCTCAGTTTTCCGGACATACAGCGTCACGAAGAATCAACCATCAGCAACGAGAAATGCGAAGGCATCGCTACAGGATAAGCCCAATGCACTCCCAAAGGCGAGCACTGCATACTCGCCTACCTCCAACTGTGCAAGCGCCTGACAAGATCAGACTATGCACTTGTGTATCCTGTGTGATGTCTTGGGATGGTTTGAACATGTTTGAACCACTTTGAATTACACACACTTGGAAAAGGCGAGTTGGGCTTTCGACAATGCTTTACTCCTAGCCAGCAAACATAAAGGATCATAAAGGTATCGACTGCATCAAGCCCGCCTGGCACAGAACGCACAAGGTCTGCAATGCAATTGGTCCCACGTTGCACTCTTTCCTCAGATCCACATAACTCGGAGATGATCAATCATCTACGTAATGCTATTGGCAAGCGATCAAAAGAGTCAAAAAGCTGGGTATTTGCATTGTCCACAAAACTCAAGCACTTGTGGCAAAATGTACCTTGACAACCAGCAGAAACGAGGCCGGAGCATGCTGCGCGAGTTGTCGATGGCCACAACAATCTGAAAAATCAGGTTGCAACGAGCCAACAAGGCACCCCAAGGATCCCCAAGGGTCCCAAGGCCTGTGAGTTCAAGCTGGGCTCTATCTTTTGCAAGGTGACCCGGTCTTTCAATCACTGTCTTTCCATGTCTTTGCCCTCCATCTATTGCATCCCAATTTTTGTCGCCAGTGAGGTCTTGCCATTGATATCCATGGATGAGAATGCTGAAAGATGCTGAAAGACTCCCTGCCTGATACTCCCTCTTGGAAGGCTTTGTGCGGCGAAGCCATATCTTGTCTCTCCGATAGTTGGAAGCTATGAACGGAATCACCTGAGCTGAAGACTTGATATCTCATCCAATCCAATGTTTTCATATATTTTACATATCCATTCAAGGTCTAGGATTTTCCCCCCATGTCATCCCTTGATCTATGTGAACCGCGGATGATCTCTTTGCCTTTCTGCAAATTTGGAAGCATCTGGGAGCAATACTCGTCGCATCGAGATCCTCTTCCCAGTTCTGAAGTATCCTTGAAGACGACCTGCCATTGAAAAGGTCTACTCCACAGGGTGGGGCAACTAGTGGGGCAACTAGTCGACTTCCGGAACTGACCACGATACTTCATGCATCTTCAAGCAGTACATGCATCTGCGTCAAGTGCAGAGTGCTGACCATCTGCAGAAAGCGCCCGGCGGCCCAAGCGGCCCAAGCCTTTCAAAGTCGGCTCCAGAATCGTCCGCAACTGTTCACAAAGAGCTGCAGCTAGCGGTGAGGTGCTCCGTTCAAGCCTCGCATGGCTATGGCATCCACTCAACGGGTCAAAAGGAAGCCGCTACTCGTCATTTGGATGTGGACTCACAGGGCATTCCAGTCAAGACAGCAAGACAGCAATCAGAGGAGGTCCAAGCAAAATCCAAGACTTATTGAACTTTCCTGTATTCAATCATAGGATAATAATGGATAATATATGATAATATCATAATATCTGATCATATTTGATCATATTCAATCGGTTGATGCTTGCTGAAACTCTCAGCACTCCACTCACCCCAGAGCTGCATGGCTTCGTGTTCAGACCTTGCAAATTGCATCGCCAAGCGACGAAGGGCAAGGCATAGTGCGATAGTAGGTGCTGATAGGTACTATACGATGCCAAAACGATGCCATGCATTTGCAAAGCATTGAAAAGCATCTATTTCCATATTTTTCCATATCCGCCGACCCCGGCAGACGCAAGGGGGAGCGCGCCAGGGAATAATACTTTTGACTCTTGTAGCAGCAGCAGCAGCAGCAGCAGCACCAGCAGCAGCAGCAGCAGCAGCAGTAGTGGTGCAGCCAGCAGGCAGCAGCAGCAGCAGTAGTAGTAGCAGCAGCAGCGGCAGCACTAGCAGCAGCACTAGCACACCTACTTTTGACTCTTGTAGCACAAGCAGCAGCACCAGCAGCAGCAGCAGCAGCAGCAGCAGCAGCAGTAGTAGTAGTAGTAGTAGTCGTCCTTCAGTAGCATGGTGCAGCCAGTAGCCAGCAGCAGCAGCAGTAGTAGCAGCAGCAGCAGCACTAGAGTTGTAGCAGCAGCACTAGCACACCAGCAGGAGAAGGGGCTTGTAGCAGCAGCAGTCGGCAGCCAGCAGCCAGTGGCAATAAGGCAGCAGCAGTAGTAGCAGCAGCAGCAGCACTAGAGTTGTAGCAGCAGCACTAGCACACCAGCAGGAGAAGGGTCTTGTAGCAGCAGCAGCAGCAGCAGCGGTAGTAGTAGTCGTCCTTCAGTAGCATGGTGCAGCCAGCAGCCAGCAGCAGCAGTAGTAGCAGCAGCAGCACTAGAGTTGTAGCAGCAGCACTAGCACACCAGCAGGAGAAGGGGCTTGTAGCAGCAGCAGTCGGCAGCACATAGTCAGCGGCAATACTAGCTAGTCGGCAGCAGTCGGCAGCCAGCAGCTAGCGGCAGTAAGGCAGCAGCAGCAGTAGTAGTCGTCCTTCAGTAGCATGGTGCAGCCAGCAGCCAGCAGCAGCAGCAGCAGTAGTAGCAGCAGCAGCACTAGAGTTGTAGCAGCAGCACTAGCACACCTACTTTTGACTCTTGTAGCAGCAGCAGCAGCAGCACCAGCAGCAGCAGCAGCAGCAGTAGTCGTCCTTCAGTAGCATGGTGCAGCCAGCAGCCAGCAGCAGCAGTAGTAGCAGCAGCAGCACTAGAGTTGTAGCAGCAGCACTAGCACACCAGCAGGAAAAGGGGCTTGTAGCAGCAGCAGTCGGCAGCCAGCAGCCAGTGGCAGTAAGGCAGCAGCAGCAGCAGTAGTAGTAGTAGCAGCAGCAGCAGCAGCACTAGAGTTGTCGCAGCCTGCCATCGGAGTAGCAGGAGCAGGAGCAGCAGCAGCAGCAGCAGGAAACAGGAGGAAAAGGTAGCTACAATCATTTTTTCTATAGGTTTCAGAAGGGTAGCAGGAGCAGGAGCAGCAGCAGCAGGAGGAAACAGGAGGAAAAAGTAGCTAAAATCATCTTTTTCTATGGGTTTCAGAAGTTACATTAGGCAGTTTTTGGGCGCAATTTTGATGCTTTTCCGTCCTTCACTGCCATGGGGATTTGCTGCTGGGAGTGGTTCGATTTTTGGCGTCGCAGCCTGCCACCGGAGTAGCAGGAGCAGGAGAAGCAGCAGCAGCAGCAGGAAACGGGAGGAAAAGGTAGCTACAATCATTTTTTGTATAGGTTTCAGAAGAGTAGCAGGAGCAGGAGCAGCAGCAGCAGCAGGAGGAAGAAACAGGAGGAAAAGGTAGCTAAAATCATCTTCTT
Source organism: Cladocopium goreaui (assembly GCA_947184155.2). Taxonomy (NCBI): domain Eukaryota; class Dinophyceae; order Suessiales; family Symbiodiniaceae; genus Cladocopium; species Cladocopium goreaui. The sequence continues at coordinate 345,075 of CAMXCT020006553.1, read as the reverse complement.
CTATGGGTTTCAGAAGTTACATTAAACAGTTTTTGGGCGCAATTTTGATGCTTTTCCGTCCTTCACTGCCATGGGGATTTGCTGCTGGGAGTGGATCGATTTTTGGCGTCGCAGCCTGCCACCGGAGTAGCAGGAGCAGGAGCAGCAGCAGCAGCAGGAAACAGGAGGAAAAGGTAGCTACAATCATTTTTTCTATAGGTTTCAGAAGAGTAGCAGAAGCAGGAGCAGCAGCAGCAGGAGGAAGAAACAGGAGGAAAAAGCAGCTAAAATCATCTTTTTCTATGGGTTTCAGAAGTTACATTAGGCAGTTTTTGGGCGCAATTTTGATGCTTTTCCGTCCTTCACTGCCATGGGGATTTGCTGCTGGGAGTGGTTCGATTTTAGGCGTCGCAGCCTGCCACCGGAGTAGCAGGAGCAGAGCAGCAGCAGCAGCAGCAGGAGGAAACAGGCGGAAACAGGAGGAAAAGGTAGCTAAAATCATCTTTTTCTATGGGTTTCAGAAGTTACATTAGGCAGTTTTTGGGCGCAATTTTGATGCTTTTCCGTCCTTCACTGCCATGGGGATTTGCTGCTGGGAGTGGTTCGATTTTAGGCGTCGCAGCCTGCCACCGGAGTAGCAGGAGCAGGAGCAGCAGCAGCAGCAGCAGCAGGAAACAGGAGGAAAAGGTAGCTACAATCATTTTTTCTATAGGTTTCAGACGAGTAGCTGCAGCAGGAGCAGCAGCAGTAGCAGCAGGAGGAAACAGGAGGAAAAAGTACCTAAAATCATCTTTTTCTATGGGTTTCAGAAGTTACATTAGGCAGAGCAGGAGAAGCAGCAGCAGCAGCAGCAGCAGGAAACAGGAGGAAAAGGTAGCTACAATCATTTTTTTCTATAGGTTTCACAAGAGTAGCAGGAGCAGGAGCAGCAGCAGCAGCAGGAGGAAACAGGAGAAAAAAGAAGCTAAAATCATCTTTTTCTATGGGTTTCAGAAGTTACATTAGGCAGTTTTTGGGCGCAATTTTGATGCTTTTCCGTCCTTCACTGCCATGGGGATTTGCTGCTGGGAGTGGTTCGATTTTAGGCGTGGCAGCGTGCCACCGGAGTAGCAGGAGCAGGAGCAGCAGCAGGAAACAGGAGGAAAAGGTAGCTACAATCAATTTTTCTATAGGTTTCAGAAGAGTAGCTGCAGCAGGAGCGCAGCAGCAGCAGGAGGAAACAGGAGGAAAAAGTAGCTAAAATCATCTTTTTCTATAGTTTCAGAAGTTACATTAGGCAGTTTTTGGGTGCAATTTTGATGCTTTTCCGTCCTTCACTGCCATGGGGATTTGCTGCTGGGAGTGGTTCGATTTTAGGCGTCGCAGCCTGCCACCGGAGTAGCAGGAGCAGGAGCAGGAGCAGCAGCAGCAGCAGGAGGAAACAGGCGGAAACAGGAGGAAAAGGTAGCTAAAATCATCTTTTTCTATGGGTTTCAGAAGTTACATTAGGCAGTTTTTGGGCGCAATTTTGATGCTTTTCCGTCCTTCACTGCCATGGGGATTTGCTGCTGGGAGTGGTTCGATTTTAGGCGTCGCAGCCTGGCACCGGAGTAGCAGGAGCAGGAGCAGCAGCAGCAGCAGCAGGAAACAGGAGGAAAAGGTAGCTACAATCATTTTTTTATAGGTTTCAGACAAGTAGCTGCAGCAGCAGTAGCAGCAGGAGGAAACAGGAGGAAAAAGTAGCTAAAATCATCTTTTTCTATGGGTTTCAGAAGTTACATTAGGCAGTTTTTGGGCGCAATTTTGATGCTTTTCCGTCCTTCACTGCCATGGGGATTTGCTGCTGGGAGTGGTTCGATTTTAGGCGTCGCAGCCTGCCACCGGAGTAGCAGGAGCAGAGCAGCAGCAGCAGCAGCAGGAAACAGGAGGAAAAGTAGCTAATCATTTTTTTCTATAGGTTTCAGAAATTCATTAGGCAGTTTTTGGGCGCAATTTTGATGCTTTTCCGCTTCACTGCCATGGGGATTTGCTGCTGGGAGTGGTTCGATTTTAGGCGTCGCAGCCTGCCACCGGAGTAGCAGGAGCAGGAGCAGCAGCAGCAGCAGCAAAACAGGAGGAAAAGGTAGCTTTTTTCTATAAGTTTCAGAGAGTAGCAGCAGCAGCAGCAGTAGCAGCAGGAGGAAACAGGAGGAAAAAGTATCTAAAATCATCTTTTTCTATGGGTTTCAGAAGTTACATTAGGCAGTTTTTGGGCGCAATTTTGATGCTTTTCCGTCCTTCACTGCCATGGGGATTTGCTGCTGGGAGTGGTTCGATTTTAGGCGTCGCAGCCTGCCACCGGAGTAGCAGGAGAGAGAAGCAGCAGCAGCAGCAGCAGGAAACAGGAGGAAAAGGTAGCTACAATCATTTTTTTTCTATAAGTTTCACAAGAGTAGCAGGAGCAGGAGCAGCAGCAGCAGGAGGAAACAGGAGGAAAAAGTAGCTAAAATCATCTTTTTCTATGGGTTTCAGAAGTTACACTAGGCAGTTTCTGGGCGCAATTTTGATGCTTTTCCGTCCTTCACTGCCATGGGGATTTGCTGCGGGCGCAATTTTGATGCTTTTCCGTCCTTCACTGCCATGGGGATTTGCTGCTGGGAGTGGTTCGATTTTAGGCGTCGCAGCCTGCCACCGGAGTAGCAGGAGCAGGAGCAGCAGCAGCAGCAGCAGCAGGAAACAGGAGGAAAAGGTAGCTACAATCATTTTTTCTATAGGTTTCAGAAGAGTAGCAGAGCAGCAGCAGCAGCAGGAGGAAACAGGAGGAAAAAGTAGCTAAAATCATCTTTTTTTATGGGTTTCAGAAGTTACATTAGGCAGTTTTTGGTCGCAATTTTGATGCTTTTCCGTCCTTCACTGCCATGGGGATTTGCTGCTGGGAGTGGTTCGATTCTAGGCGTCGCAGCCTGCCACCGGAGTAGCAGGAGCAGGAGCAGCAGCAGCAGCAGCAGGAAACAGGAGGAAAAGGTAGCTACAATCATTTTTTCTATAGGTTTCAGAACAGTAGCAGGAGCAGCAGCAGCAGCAGCAGGAGGAAACAGGAGGAAAAAGTAGCTAAAATCATCTTTTTTTATGGGTTTCAGAAGTTACATTATGCAGTTTTTGGGCGCAATTTTGATGCTTTTCCGTCCTTCACTGCCATGGGGATTTGCTGCTGGGAGTGGTTCGATTCTAGGCGTCGCAGCCTGCCACCGGAGTAGCAGGAGCAGGAGCAGCAGCAGCAGCAGCAGCAGCAGGAAACAGGAGGAAAAGGTAGCTACAATCATTTTTTCTATAGGTTTCACAAGAGTAGCAGGAGCAGCAGCAGCAGCAGCAGCAGGAGGAAACAGGATGAAAAAGTAGCTAAAATCATTTTTTTTATGGGTTTCAGAAGTTACATTAGGCAGTTTTTGGGCGCAATTTTGATGCTTTTCCGTCCTTTACTGCCATGGGGATTTGCTGCTGGGAGTGGTTCGATTCTAGGCGTCGCAGCCTGCCACCGGAGTAGCAGGAGCAGGAGCAGCAGCAGCAGGAAACAGGAGGAAAAGGTAGCTACAATCATTTTTTCTATAGGTTTCAGAAGAGTAGCAGGAGCAGCAGCAGCACCACCATTTTTCACATGCTATGCCTACCACCCCTGCCAGAGGTGGCCAAATGCAGCAGGGCCCTCCCATAACTCCCGAGGTCACGACATGTTGCCACACATTTGCATGCGGCCACGGCCCACGAAAATGACAAGCCGAACGGCATGGACGGGTTTCCAAATAGCGGGGTCTTGGTGCAGCATTTACATTACCATTTTGAAGCTTATTTTGAAGATGTCTCCAATAATCTGACACCAAAACCTGGGTTTTACCATGCCCCCAAACCAACCCTGCGTTTTACAGAACAACACGGTCTACACCAAGTTCACCAGGTTTGCGCTGATTTTTGGTGTGCCGCGATTTGAACGTTGATATTTAAACAAATACTACAGATGCAAAACCCACCTTCCCTAGTCGTTGATTCCGGGGTCGGCGGCAGGGGCGGCAGCCCTTAAATATATATCCGACATTGTACAACAGCGAGAGTATGTCATGGCCCATGGCCATCATATGCCATCATGAAGGGAGAACCGTCCGATGGGCGTCTGACACGACGCTCACACATTGTTCTCTTGGCCCGGCCTCTTCCTCCCAATTCCCTCGTCTTCGCCCTCGATATCTTGGTCGATTTCCATCGGAACCTATAAGATCCGAAGCACATCAACCGTGGCATCAACCCATCAACCCCGGTATTCACCAAAACCCCTGCCCTGAGGTGGCAGAGAAATAAAACTCACACGTGTCAAGCATCAAAAAGTGGCCTGAACTTGATCTCCCAGCACTGTCGAAGCATTGGACACATTCATGCCACCTCGCGCTCCCTCAGCATTTGCTACTCTTCAAGGAGGTGCACTGAGGATGCTATGTTTCTTGCTTCCGGGTCATAAAATATTTGTCATGTCATGTCATGTCATGTCATGTCATGTCCAATTCCTGCCATCCAGAAGTTTCGCTGATGTGTTGCCTCCAGTTGCATCCTTTCGTCTTCAGTCTCTTGAGTATTGGCTTGCGATATTTTGCCTGCAATGCAGATACCGAAGGCCAACGACGCATTGAATTGGCAGCATGAAGCTGACTTCTCTGCGTAAGGCCAGAGATGACCCACGCTGCACATACTCAGCAAATCCCCACTCCACACCTTGATCATCTGGTAGCTGACCTTCCTTCATCTCCTCCAGATATAAAGACCAAATGAATCAAACTAATCAAACACTATGATTCCCATCCTTCCTCAGCCACCAGAATTTGCAATCAGCTCTTTCCGACCAAACTGCGAATTTGTATTGTCCTGCAAGTGCATGTTTGGCCTAGGCGAATCAAAATCCGCCAGCAAATTCTGGCAAAGACAAGAGCCTTCTTCACCCTGCCATTTTGCTTTACTTTAGTCAGGTAGCAACAAAGAAAAAGATGCGACTCCTCTACACCCTATATACGGAAATTGCTACACTTGCAGGAGCCTAAACTATCCTAAACTATCCTAAACTGCTACCCGGGCAACCGCACAGTTTCTGTTCCTGTTTTCCTGGCGCTGATTTTATCACTGCCAGAGCACTGCACCATCTCGTTGGAGGAACTACCACTGTGATTGTGGCTTCGGACTGGTTCCCTGGTAGCGGTAGCTGACCTTGTTCCTCTTCATCCACTGCCATTGCATCATTTTCCTCTTTCTCCTCAAAGAGAAGCTACAGATGCTACAGACGTGCAAGATTGCGCAGGCGTTTCAACCCTGAAGTATACTTGATTCAGCAGCTTCAGGCCCTGCCTCACCATCCTGCTCAGTGATCCCCATAGCTTTTTGATCCACAGAAGCCTGCTACCGAGCCAGGTATCGGAACAAAACTTCATCATGTACCAAAGCTGCCAATGACATCCAATGGCATCCAATGGCAATGTGTTCTGAGATCCTCACACTGTCTTGACATTCCCCCAGCGCTTCCAAGCCACTCTTTGGGTCTGCCAGGTGCAACCCTTGCCTTGGGCCACGGGTTGCCACGGGTTGCCACGGGTTGCCACGGGTTGCCACGGGTTGCCACGGGTTGCCACGGGTTGCCACGGGTTGCCACGGGCAGAAAATGACAAGGCAACTGGGGCAGAGACTCAGCTTCGGCTTCCTTCTGATTGCCTGTTGCCTCAGCCAATGATCCGATGCCGACTGTGCAAATCCATAGACAACCAAGAGGCACATCAAGAGCCTGTGACACAAGTAGTATGATTCAGTATGATTCTTGTCATTGTTTATCATTATTTATCTATTTCTCAAACAGTAAAGTAAAAGGGTTTCTCAAGAGGATAAAGACCCTTCTGCAGGTGGGGCTGAAGCTTTTCTCTCCGGCTGGTCTTTGAATATGGTGCGTGAATTGTTCGTGTTGGCTCCGGCAGGTGGGTTTCAACATGTTTCAACTCTGATTCTAGTTGGTACAGTGTTACAGAGCACATAAACCATATGTACTGGGAAAGTTTCTTCACGAACGGGCGAAAAGGGACTGGAGCATTACGCCCTTGGATCGTCCAAGGACCGTGATACATCAGATTCATCCTTGCCTTGTCCGCTCCATCGGCTTCACGCAAGATGTCAAGCTTTTGCAAGCGCCGCTCCTGACCATAACTTCCACAATCTTTATGGGTGCGCACGCCGGCTCTCAGAAAGGAAATATATTGAAGAGGCTCCAGTCGGCTCCAAGTGCATTTTGCAAAAAAAAACCTGAGAATTCATGAGACCATAAAGTACCAATTGTTTAAAGATGGCTTGGAAGTGTCTTCTCCACTTTCTCCCTCTGCAGCGCTGGGCTTTGACGGAGCTTGCCTGGCTGAAACTAATCCTGCTTGACCGCCTTGACTCAGGCCTTGACTCCAACGGATCACGGACTTCTTACTTATGTTTCGATGGGGAAAAAAAAACTAAAAGTTTCCAATGGTACTGGCGGATAGAAGAAATGTCAGCCAAGTTCACTTCTTGTCTGCTGCTGATTTTTGAGGCTTGGCCTCAGCAAATTCAGTGACTTAAACCGACCCATCACATCACGTCGACACTTCTTGATCCAATCCTCTCATGGCAAAAGAATTCACGATGCACATTCTTCTGAACCCAGTCAAATTGGTCAAAAAATCATTTAAGCCACAAGCCAACACAAGCGAACTCGTTATTCCTCTGTGCACTGGTGGCTCCCCGGACTTGGGAAGCGACTGATGGCATCTCAGCGGTGTCTCCGCGGGAGTCAGTAGCTGTTGCTGTCGAACCTGCTCAACTAACTGGGCTTGTCAGAACGATATATAACAACGAAATATAACAACAAGCACAAAAAACATCGAAAGGCACTGTCTCCTGAATATACAAAATCAATAAAAATCGTCCCTAAGTATGCCTGGTTCCAAGAATCTACGGATTTGCACGACTACGCTTAGTACTAGCCATCACAGAGTTTCGCTTGGGACCTCCACGTTCATCTCCTGCTGAGGCATCTTGTGCATCTTGTTGAGCTTGGGACCTTGAATTAACACCCCACAGTGTCAAATTGAAGGAGGTCACGCGCAGATTTCGGATATTCTTTTGGGTTGTACACGTAGCAAGAAAAGTGTTGGGAATCGTCCATCCCCCAAATCTAATTATTGGACGCGCTGATGCCCCACTCCTTTTCTGACTTTCCATATCTGGCCGTCTTAGAATCATGCTCAAAGTTTGCAGCTTCACCAGTGCTTCCACCAAAAACATCTTGTTCCTTGCGGTTTGACGCACATAAGCAAAAAGGGCGAAGCGATGCTTTTGTTGGCCCTGTGGCCATGGTTTCGTGCCTTCACAAACTGCCTCTCTCCAGAAAGTTGGTTTGACAAGAGCCAGTCGTGACTGAATCTGACGACACCATCAGAGTGACACTTTTTGCCTGCTTAACAAACCCATAATGTTCATGCACGAGTTGACTGGTACACTCAACACGTTCCTGCTGGCGCTGCTGTGGGGCTGTCGTGTCCTGCCATGCTGGAAACTTGGAGCAACCCATGGCCACATCTACCCAGCCGATGTGCAAACAGTTGTCGCTTGGAGGCAGAGGTCTTTGGAGGCTGGGAGTGCCCATGAGTTCCCAGAGTCTCCGGCCTTCCCAAGAGATGGAGCGCCAGGATCACCCTGCTTCAGCCTTGATTTGCAAACTTTCCAAAGTTGACTCGACTATACTCAACTAAGATATACTCGACATGAAGAAAGGAGCTCAGCTTCAACTTGAGGTCATCACGGTTCGGGAGGCTTTTCCTCCTTGCTGTGCCTGAGAGCATATCTCACTCAAACATTCAGAGAGCAAAATGGTCAACATATCATACAGATCCATCTTTCAAACAAGTGCTGTCCATTTTGTTCTTCAGGCAGCAGACGCTTTGGAAGGGTCTACATCAGGTTTCTTCTCCGCATCATTCTTGTCCTCCTGTCAACGGGTGGTCACAAGTCGGTCTATCCCTCAGCATTCTCAAGCATGATCCGCTAGACTAAGCAAGAAGTTCACCGCAAGAAATTCTGTCTATATTCTCTGCCTGAGGATCTTCAGGCTGCTTTTCCTCTCCTTGGACCTCAGAGCAGAGGTTCTACCAAACGGAATCTGCGCATTTCTGCGCCCTTCGGTTCTTTGGAGATTTCTGCTATCCTGCTGAACATGAATTCGCTGGGGCCCGAGCACAGGGCTCCACTCCCTCTTGCCTGAGCTCCAAGAGGAAAATGATGGAAAATCAAAGGGCTCCACTCCAACCGTCAGCCTCCATCAGCCTTCATTCAGTTTCATTCGCAACAATTTGGATTGCACTGTTCTAAAGGTGCGATGTATTGCGAGGGTCTGGCGTTTGCTCGGGACCTTCTTCCGGCATTTTTTCTTGTGGAACCTGACTAACAAGAACGAATCGTTTTCCGCTTGCATGGAAAGGTAATGATGGTAATTGAGACCTCAAGTGTTCCTTGCATCCCTTCAGAATAAGACTTGTGACTGGCAAAATGCGTGAACATCCGGCTGACAAGGTGAGTAAGGAGGTTGCACCAGGCTCTGCTGCATCAAGATCGCCAACGTCCTGCCAAAGAGGATGTCTGCACGCATCGTACGCACTGTACGCACTAGACATGGGGATCATGGGGGGTTTTAACTCTGGGGTCACTTCCATCCTCAAACCCCCACGTAGAATACGTAGCAACAGCAAGCAACTCATCAATGGTCTCTGACCTCTTCACACTTGCTCCCTTCTTCAGACCCTTGATCTTGGTCTTCTTCACCATCTCCCTCCATCTCAATATCGGACTGTCAGGTGCTGCTGGTGGCCAATCTATTTGAAGCATTTTGAACTTCACTAAGTCATGAAAACATGAACAGATTGAAAACATGTGAGAAAATGTGAGAAGTGCATAAAAGTATATAAAGTGCCTTAATGAAGTCCGAGTCCGCATCGCCCTCTTCACCTTCTCCTTCTCCTTCTCCCTGACCTGCCAGAAGCTGCGACACTCACTGCCTGGCCACAGGCGATGCAGGCGACGCAGGCGATCTGGCCTTCTCCTTCCCCTTCACCTTCGGCATCCCCAGGCCTCTCTACAGCTGCTCCGTATCCAAAATTAAAACTTAACCCAGGGAAACACAAAAGAAAACAACTGAATCTGAAAGATCTGAAAGTCTGAAAAGAGTACTTCTGTTGGAGAAACACACAAGACATGCAGCGGAATGAATGACCTAGAGAACGGAAATCTAACGCATCTGGGCACTGCACCCTTGCGGCTGCATTTGCACATCAAACTGCGCGTCTTTGTCCTCAAAGTCCGTCTTGTCTGGTTCCTGCGGCTCCTTGCACACGCGCCACTGGCTCTGGAATGCTGCAGTTCAAATCAGACAAATTCTGTCGCAGGTCTGTTACTGTTTTAGGTTGTATCTCCTGCTCCGGGACGTCGTCTTTCTCTGCTTCATTTGCTTTGTTCTTGGGATCCTTGTCCTTCTTGGACTTGCCTTTTCAGCAACTCTATACACGTTGGAATTCACAGTTGTCGTGAAGAGCTTGCCCTCTCCATCAAGTCAAGCTGCTCTCTTCCTCATCCTTTGCTGTGGTTTCCTGTCATAGGATCAGTACATTCCACTGGTTGGCTTCTGGTTTAATACTGAAAATTCAGCGAACATTCATTTAGCTTCCTTCTGGCATTTGGATCTTCACTGCAAGTCCATCTTTCCAACGTCCAGCACAGTGTTGGACATCGCCCATCAAGAATGCAACTAGGCAGGTCCGCCGCTTCCCCTTCACCCTGAGCACCATGTGCCTGATCGGGGTTCGGCAGAACTTCACGCATAGGCCGCATAGGACATACTTTACACAGTTGTCATGACTTAGTCACTTACGGTCACTTAACAATCTTAACACGTGAAGTCACTGGCTGTTGGCCAAGTTCCCTGCTTCAATATCCTCTTGAGGGCCTTTCTCCTTCTCATTTTCAGCGTCGCCTAGGAGCTGAAAATCTGTTGCAAACCAACACATCACAAATATTTGGTACTGAGGCAAGGTCCATCCTCTTCCTCCTTATCGTCCTAGAATTATCCCACTAAACAACCACCCCCTCCGAGGGATGTCATGATTCCATTTAGTAGGTGCCTGCCTGCGCCTCGACTTCTGGCGGCTATCGTGGCTATTGAAGGAAGTGAAAGAAAGGGAACTGCACGATACATCGCTGAAAGATCTGAAGTTCAAACTGTCTTGCTTCTCAATGCTCACACTTAACATCAGCACTCTGCTCTCAAACACAGTCCTCATCGCCGTTCCAAAGCTTCTCATCTAAGGTCCCTCCTTTTGATAGGTCCACCTCGCCTATGTTGAAACTCGTGCAGCACGTAGCCAACAGCTCAGTGTCTGAATCAAACCAAGCCTTGCTGCCGATCCAAGTCTTGCCTAAACACGGATGTGGAGGAGCTTTCATACAAATGTTGTCAAATGTTGTCAAAATGTTGACATTGTGAGCAAGCTCAGAGAATCTCAGGATGACTTGGGACCAAACTCCTCCTCTTCTTCCTTGTCCTGCTCTTGCTGCTTGTCTTCCTGATGAACATGCTGATGGTGGTTTCAAAAACCGAGGATCCGTTGGACGCATGGAAATCCAAGTCAGGCACTTCATTTTGTGGCAGGGCTTTCGCTTCAGTGTCCAAGTCGAAGCCAACTTCACGGGCATTATCCTGAGCAATTTGGCAAGAAAGAGCTGAAACTCATGAGTGGATGCAGCTCGCATCTGACCTGTTTGCCTTGTGCGTCGCTGCATCTGAAAGCAATGAAAAGTTAACTTGTGTCTCTTGGCAGCAATTTTGAAGAATTCCACGAGAAATGACAAGTAATCAAACACTTGCAAACCTCCTCGGGCTTCTTTTGCTCTGGTTCAGGCCTCAGCCGAGAATACTATTATTCCATGTGAGCTAGATATAAGCGCAATTAATAGGATCCCACACAATATTGTGCTTGGATGTACTTGGGAAGTTTAGTAGAGTCAACTAATTTCAGACCAAAAGAAACGTTTCTGTTCTAGTGCTTTAGAGCCTTGGCATCCGCACTGCTCCTCTTCCTTCTCATTGCGCGTCCCCTCAAGTTGAGCGTCATCCTGTCAGAGACACTCATGATGCGGTCTGATCAAAGGTATCACATTGAGTAGGGTAGTAATGATGTGTAATGAGTGTAATGTTGTGTAATGATGTGTAATGAGTGTAATGAGTGTAATGAGTGTAATGAATGATTCAAAACTGCCAGTGCGACAAATCGTCTGAATCCATGCAGATCCAATATCCATTCCAATCTGCCGACCTCGATCTCATCGGTTACATCTCGAAGCCCTTCACCTTGACCCATGCCGGTGCCAGCAGCAAACTCCGTCTGACCACCTCGAGTCGTCTCAATCTGCAAGAAGCTGTGCAGCTAGCATCTGCATCTGTGAGATATTTCTGGCGGCAGAAAAGGAGTCAAGAATCCAAAGAAGCTGAGGGCGTGCCTTCACCATCACCCTCTTTTTCCTCTTCCTTCGCATTGAGTCCTTTCTCCTCGCGCAAATCTGTCAAGACCCTACCCGAGCAAAGTGTTTCTGGTTGTATGGCGATACATGGTGACCAAATCCAAATGATGCAGTGAAGTCTGGCGTCTCCATCATGAAGCACACCAAACGCAAGATCTCAAGCCTTAGTGCCACATCCATCCACATCCCAATTATCCAAGCAATCCAAGGCTGGCAGAGCCTCTGGCGAAATCTGGGAGGTGGCCAACATGGCTTCTACTGCACCCAGCAAGATAGCCTGCGACAGCTGCAAGGTCCTGACGCCACATGCCGTGTGCTCATGGAGTCTCGAGCAGGAATGTGATGGAATGTGTATACATTGCAAAAATTGCAAATCAGCAAATGAAACATGAAGAAAAAAAAGTTTCTTTGCTCGGCATACAAGGCCTATCAAAGCCTGGTTGCAAACTTATCTCAATTGTTTCCTTTATCAAAATTTAAACTAGCATCTGGCCACCATCATCACCATCTACCCTTGAGGATTTCACTGCTTGACGAAGGGTGCCAATGGGGACAAGACTGGCGATGCCGGTAATTGCTTCAGGTGTGACCTTGGTGACGCATGGTGATTCACCACATTCGAATCATTCGAATCGACGGTGATCAGCGACGGTGACAGGAAGCCAATCACCGAGTACCGAGTCATTGGCATCAGAGCCTCCTGTATTTGTCCCAGCGGCAAGATCTCCAGCCTAGATGGGATTTTTGTGTGGAGAACAGATGAGAACAGTGGAGATTGTTCACTCCACACTGGAAAAATGGCCATCAAAATATTCAAAATTCTGATGTCCAAGTTACTCTTACTTCTCCATGTATTCTAGATGATCTATGATTGCAGCAGTCAATTGATGTCTTCCTTGGAACCTCACAATGACTTTAAGCGACTTTCTCGTCCTACCCCAAGTTGTGGAACTGCCAGAGCATCCTGCAATAGCAAAAGAAAATGTTCGAGTCAGAAGCCCAGAACACAACTTGAGTTCTTTCTCCGCAGCGCCACTGCAAAACAGGTTTGTCCTCTTCCTCACCAGTCCTTGGTTCTTTGGCGGCAAAAAAAAGGGGAAAGCTAACAAGTGCATAGGGTCTGACCCATGACCTTGATTGGGCTACACCTCACTTGGTAGAAACTCACCCAGCCGAAACAGATGAAAAAAGTTTTGAATTTCTGTCTTTCCTGGATTCCTCACAAGTGCTACATGCATTATAAGAATAAGAAAGTGTAAAGGCCGAGATCTATTCGCATGATACTATCTGACTGGATTGATACTTCAAAGGTTGCAGACCAGCGGCTCTGTTTGTTTCGCAGCTTTCATGGACATCGATGGGTCTGATGCAAAGGCCTGCCAAAATTGTCGATGATTTTGTCTTTCAACTGTGGCAGCTGTGGAGCTCGCCCATGCGCCCAGCTGGTCCAGCAGTACATGATTTGTGTTCACAGAGGTGACACGCCGAATTTATATTCCAAATACTAGTAGGCCACATCTGATATATGCCTGGAAAGGCTGCAAATCGGAATCTTTGGGTCCAACCATTAGCCATTGGCGGGAAAGCGAAGTCGACTATTTCTCCGATCGCAGAACTCTGCTGCCTTCATTGCATTTTGCACCGCCAGTAGAAGCGTACGCAGTGGTCGAAGGGCAACATCTTCGTCCACTGCAGACTGGTTTAAACCTGTCCGACATGGACTGGTGATGTGGAGATGCCCAGCCAAGGGACAGTCATGAGATTCCATGATCATCAGATCATCAGATCATCGTAGCTTAAGGTGTGCGCATTCGTACAGCCGCCGAAGGCTTTCCTCCAACTCCTCAAATGAAAAAACATGAAAATAACTATATATATATAATGACTTGCATGAGATTCATTCGATTTCGTACACGAAGTCACGATGACAACTGCATGATTCTGTAGCTCGTCAGAAAAGTCAAGTTTAATTCGAAGCCGTCTCCTGAGCTAAAGAGTTCAACGATGATGTCACTGCAAGGGGCACCTCAGAACACATCGGAACTTGGAACGTGCACCGCCCAGAAAGCGAAACGTCGGAAACGCCGTATGCCACTGTCGCTTCCCAGAGCTGGGCGAAGTACGTTAAGTGCATCCAAACCTTGGTGACAGCTGTGATTCTTTCACATGGCCATGTTGGGAATGTGTTTGTTCATGTTTGTTCCATTCTTTTTCATTGCCATTCCGGAAGCAAACTGGGAGATCATTGAGATATATTGAGATCTTGAGACAAGAAATCTATAGAAATCGTGCGAAATCTTGATACTACTTCTTGGCCATAGATGTTGGCTAGTGGCTAGTGCGCATCAGCTTGAGGGCTTCCTTGGCCTTGCGCATGAAGCCAGCAGTGAAGTGATTGCAAATGCATCTGAACGATTTCTTCAACTTTAGAGCTCTTGAAGAAGATAGACGAGCTGTTTTCATCTGTTTTCTAACTTTTGTGTAGTCCTTGCAACGCCTTGACACGTTCTTCGTTCGCATTTTTTGGGGCTCTGGATCCAACAGCTCACGCGCTACTCTGTGCACTTCAGCACTCACAATGTGATGGATCACCTCAAATGTGCTCAGTAGATCTCAGTATCATTCGGTACTGTTCGTGGAGCAAATCCAATCAGCATATTTTCTGAAGCACATGGCCCTTCCCCAGATCTCAGAAATACCTTGAGTGCCACACCGGCACATTCTTCGCCGAATACCAGAGCTTGTGGTTGTCAGCCTGAAGTGAACCCCCGGAGCAGCTCAAGTAGTGTCTGTTTAAAATGATCCTCTCCTTTGCCTCTCTGATGCTTTAAATTTAAATTCAGTGGAGTTTGAAGGCTTTGAAAGACCAGTTCAGATTTCCTTCTACACTCTCTGTGAGATGAAGCAAGGCAAGGAACCTGATCGGTTTCAGAATAACGCTTCACAGCATCGTCGGCATCCTTGCAAACACTATGTGTCCAGCCACGTGCTTTCTGACATTTTCTCTTGAATGCATGATAAAATGTCATAAACATTCCAGAAAAGGCCATGATCATTTTCATCCATTGTGATCCATTGAGTCATCCATTGAGTCATCCATTGAGTCCGTCCTTCATCTTCTGGACATGCGCAAACTCAGTGATCGCCTCCAGTTCGCCTCAGCTCAGCGCCATGCGGTGCCATGCTGTGCCATCGCCAAGGCCAAGGTGCCTTCCTCTGACATCCCGTAGGGATTGTGCTGCATCTCCCAGCAGCCCAGCTGAAACCGGATGTTGTTCCTGGTGAGAGAAAATTTGGAGATAGGGATCATAAATTGTGCACATATTGATCATATATGATCATATTGTATAGCGAATTATAGCGATACATTGTGCATCAGTGGAGATTCCGAGTTGTTGCATCAGCTTGGCCACAGCCAGGACGTCCATAGGCGTTCACGCCGCCGCGCATGATTCCGGCCACAAGGCTGGGATACCTTCAGCGGATTCATTGCGGTCATGCCAAAGATCCACAAAAGGTGCTGTGAAAATTGATCTGCCTCATCCAGCAATCGACCATGGGGAAAAAAAAATGACAAAGGGTTCATGGTTTCCCTCTCTCTCTCTCTCTGTCTTTTTGAAAGTTGTTTGAAGACTAAGTTGCACAATGTCCTGCGAACAGTGCTCGGGCCACTCCTGGCAAGAGCGACCCTGAATGTAGGTCAGAGTCGGAGTGAGCATCTCACTCTTGCGAAGCATCTTATGATAACATCAGACTTGCTCAATGTCATCAGGATGGGACAAGGATGCATGGGTGGCATAGTTACTATAATAATAACTGCTATCAGAGGAAGTAGAGAAGTCGATTCTTGATTTGTGCCACACGGAGCATGCTGATTCAATTTGTCTCAGTCTCGTCAGCAACAGAAAACTTGAGCTCCTGTCTTCCGCGCATAAACTGTGGACAGCCGACTCCAATTGACTTGCCACTTTCAGTCACCCCCAGGAATTTCCATTGTTCCCGCATCATGCTGATCATCCTCTTGTTGAAGACCTTGCAAACCCAAGCTTCGCATGGATTTGCACATATGAATTGAAAGGAACGCAGATTCAAGAAGATCTGAAGCAAAGGTACTCTAGCAAATTCATGCAGATTCAAGACACGTCAAAATGAATGCAAGTAGTCTTCAGTGGTACAGAATCGAATGCACAAATGCATAGCATAGTCCGAGTTGCGAAAGCATTCCCCCACATCAGCATCAAAGGCCCGTGGATGCTATTCTGCCTTTCATGCTCGATCACAACACAAATGGTTTGCCCCAAAATTGAACGCAGGATTGACGATTGTGAGTCATCAACATCCGCTGAATCTTCTGCCCGTTAAGTTTTGTCTTGAGGTGCACCCACTTCGCAACATCTCCAACACCAGAAGAAAGCTCTGCAAACTCTTGTAAGGCAGCCACTCGTTAGACATTCCTTTCCGCAGGGTTCGAAGGTAACCTCAATTGTGAGAGTGCATTCCAAAACTGATTCGCAGCAGTCACCTTAAACATCAGCATCAAGTGGGCAAGTATCAATCAGTCACGCCACTGACAATTGTCAAACGTGCACGGCTGGGACTCAGAAAATGGTCCAACCTCAGCAGTTTGAAGAGCTCGGGTGAATCACACTCACGAAACTTGGAAAATTTGAGAAGTTCACAAGATTACACAAGTGTCAAGATCAGCATTTAAAGCTTCGGACTCAGAATTGATGACCCAATCCTCAACGACCAGCAAGAAAGGTTGCGATGACTTCAGCGTGCCAAACAAGATGAAGGGATGATGTCACTCACGTCACTCCTTCGTCCAAGACACGTAGTCCTCAAGCAATTTCTTTCGGAGCATGTGCTCCCAGGTGGGCATGAGCCCAACCATATTGCGATGATACCTCCAAATCAAAAGTGATTCAAAATTCTATAATACATTATATATACATATATATAATAAATACATATATATAATATACATATGTCTATAATATAATATATATACACACATACACACATACACACATACATACCATACCATACCATACCATACCATACCATACCATACCATTACATTACATTACATTACATACATACATACATACATACAATAACATACCATAACATACAATAACATACAATAACATACCATACGATACCATACGATACCATACCATACCATTACATTACATTACATTACATTACATACAGACAGACATACATACATACATACATCCATACATACATACATACATTACATACATAACATAACATAACAAAACATAACGTAACGTAACGTTACATTACATACATACATACATACATATAGAAAATACATATATATATATATAATATACATATATATATATACACAATATACATATAATATACATATAATATAGATATAATATACATATATATATACAATATACATATAATATACATATAATCTAGATAGCATATACATATACATATATACATATACGTATATATATATACAAATACGTATATATATATATACGTGTATGTAGATATATATATATACACACCATGATTTACCAAAATAATGAACCTGTTCAGAGCATTTCAGAACAGCCATGAACAGCCCATGCTGCTGAGGGGCAACCACAGACCATCGCTTCGAGGCACTCGTTGTTCGGGCACCTTTACCACAATTACATCCTCACGTTCTTCGCCCTGTGGATAGCGATCGCCTTGGAAATATCAATATGGAATCAGAACAAGATTGGAATCCAAAAAACAAGACGGAAAAGGATTCAGTGGCTGCTTGTGGGAATCAGACGGACGACAGAAACCTAGCTGCTGCCACAGTGCTGAAAAACGCATGTCCATCGCACTTGCTGTATTGCTTGGTGACTTCGGCCAGCACAGCCTTGATAAGTGTGTTGCATGAAGGAGAACGGAAGAGTGGAACTTTCAATGGAACAGTCAGTGGAACACTGGAACAGAATGGAGGAAAACATCAGCAACAAATTCACAAATCGGATACAAATCGGATACAAATCGGATACAAAAATCGGATACAAATCGGATACAAATCGGATATAAGGGCGTGCCATGGCGTGCCATGGCGTGCCACGCGAATCTGAAGCCCAAAGGCAAGGTCTGGCATGGCCATGTCTAGCCTCGTCCCCTGGGCGAAAGGGCGTCCAAGCGAAACAGAAGAGACGGATCTTTGCAGCCTCTTCTCTGACGTCATCAGGCGCCTGACGATTCTGAAAGTGGAACAGGATGGAACAGGATGGAACAGGATGGAACAGGATGGAACAGGAACAGGAACAGTGGCTTCAAAGCACTCTGGATATCTCTGGATAGGGAAGATCCAGAAATATCCAGGAGGCTTGCTGATGCATCTGATGCAAAATACCAGGCCTGATCCCAGGCTGCAACAGGCTTCAGGTTCGTCGGAGAGACCCCAAAGCTGTTCACTGCCCCTTTGCAAACAGGTTTCCGATCAGCTTTGGCCGTGTCCTTGTCTGTTGTCTCGCGTGAGTTGAAGAAAATGTCCCGATCGTCTTTGCGGTAGATACAACCCGGAGGGTCGGTATGAGCGTGGAAAGGCGTTCGCGACATCATTTTCCTGAATTGTCTTCCAGTGGAAACTCAAGATCTCACATTTTTGAAATTGACGTCACACACCGAAGTCAAGCAGGCGGAGAGTACCCAGACATGATACTGTGATAATAGGCTGGATCAAACTCTGCACGATCTAAACTTCCAAACTCGTCGTTCTTGCGAGCTCGCAATGAGACGAAAAAACGATATCATTGTGATGCTGCTTTTGACCAAGAAACTTCTTCAAGTACTCAGCTGCTTTGATGCATTCTTCCAGAGTGGTCACCTGCAGAAACACTTCTCATTTTCTGTTTTACTTCCAAACAAGACCGAAGCATATGCCTTTGCGCCAAAAGTCTCTGCAACGAATAGCACATTTGCTGCTTGAGGGATGCCCACACATGTGTAAGGACCGCTCAAGGATAGCTCAGAACTGCACATCAGCTGTGTTTTCAAAAAACCTGAACGTAAAATAGTGCGGCCATGTTACCTGTTGCGCACCTGCAAGTGGGATCAAGTTGAACATTCCATGCAAAGATTGAAGCCAGCAACTGCACAACTCTACATGACCATCACGCGGTGCGCATCCAAGCGACTCTTGGGACAAGTTCCAGATCTTGGGAGCATGTAGCCTATCTCCGATGGAGCAAGTGTTGTTTCCTTGTCAGCTGAGTCGTCAGACGCATGATATCACACCAAGGTAGACCCTCCCCTGAAACTGCCGTGATTCAGAGTTCGATTCCGTTGCCGGAGCCTCCGTGGTTTGAACTGAAACCTGACAAAGCTGAGAAAGAAAAGGCAATAAATGGCAATCATATCGAACGGTATCAGGAAGCGGCGAGACAAGTCTGCCTGAACCTCTGTCGTTGTGACTCCACTCGACATCACTGAAGGTGTCTGCCTTAGCTACAAAAAAAACGAGAGGATAGTTCGATCCAGAGAAGCAGATGAAGCAGAGACAAAATGGTTTCATGCGGTCAAACAATGTCAAACATATTGGTTTGGCGTGGCTTCCTCAGATCTCTACATTAGTCTTAACTTGTCTTAACATGTCTTGGCCAAGCTGCAAGGATTGCAATGGCTTTCCGGCGTCCACCTGGCTGGGGATTGCCTGTGGTACTCCAGTGAGAACGCTCATTTCGGTCTGAATCCCAGCCAAATAGAGAGTGGTGCAAAAGCTGACCTGAGAGCAGCCCAGCATTAGGCAATTAGCTTCATTTGTAAATCATGGTAAATCCTTTGTTACATCAATTCTCCTTGGAGCTCATGGGGCACAGTTCAGTCAAGGGACAAGATAGCAAGACACACTGCGGCCATTCACCGCATCGGGACACTTTCGCGATGGCCTATCAGAGTGGCCAGGCGAGGTGTTCATTTATTTCATTTTCAAGCCAGGAGAGGATCCGAAGTCGAGCCAATGGCAGGGCAAGTGCTTTGAGACTGAGGAAGCACCCTCTCAACTGCCTCGCGGCACTTCTCTGGATGCGTTGCCTCAATCACTTGAAGTTGCTGTCCAAGTTTGCATGAACACAGGTCTATTTGCCAAGTCTTCTCTTCTCGAACATAGTGGGCTGTAGGCTGTAGGATATTCAAACAAGAGCTTTTACTTCAGAAAACGAGATTGAGGGTAGTGAGCTCGTTGCCTGTACTGATCCCTTGGAGTTGAAAGCAATGAAAGCATTTCCCCCACTGCAGCCGAGGTCACGCCCTTTCCACGTCCGGCGAATCTTGCTCAAGATCGCGGGAAGTGGTTCCTAGGCAGCCAATGTTACCAAGGTTGCCATCTCCAATAACTTTTTACAAGGCTGGGTGTTCCCAGTACTTCCCTGTCAATTTTAGAGAGCTGTATCGAAGACCTGGGTATCACACCATTGGGTGTGTGCAAACTGTCTCGCAAGCCCATCGTTCAGCGTACATCATCTCGCCATGATTGAGGCATTGCTTGGAGCAATGCATGACAAGCGAATCTTTCCAGTTCAAGTGCCCATTGTTGTCTGATTACGCTTCGTTCAAACATATAAAACTGATATTACAGTATGTGCGAAGACTAAGTCAAACGAGAATTACTGATCTTTTCAGCAGCCAGTGTTTGAGCAATACATGTTCTGTTGCATTGTAAACAGTTAGTTTCTCAGACAATTTTTGGGAGATCCTTTGAAAATTCCTGCAGTTTTGTGACCTGCTTCATTTGAAGATGCAGACGTAGATGCGTCACCACTTTGGGTGAGCAAATGGCTCCAAATGTTCAAGATCTGCAAATTATATCAAATTATATCACCCCACTTCCACAGTAGATCTAAAAAGGAGTGCCGACTCAGCAAAATGAGAGCATTTGTGATGGGCCTGGCTGATCAAACGCTCAAGAAAGTTCGCCTAGCAAAGTCAGTGGCCACAGTGGGGGGGCCACAGTGGGGGGGCCACAGTGGGGGGGCCACAGGTCTAGGGACCATGCCGGATTTCGATCGATTTGGATGTACATTTGAATCATGTCTTAATGCGCCTTCACTCTCACATTCTCAACTGAAGATCCTTCAGGATCAGCCTGGCTTGGATGCAAAAAGAAAGAAACTGCAACCTTGAGGAACTGCCTGATCTTACCTTTTTAGGTTCATACTTAATCTATTTCAGGTTTACTGTGCCAAGGAAAGTGAGCTCAGCTCGAGAATCCAACAGCTGCTAGGGTGTAGTTTGGAGCTCAACGCACGGAGCTGTCTTGATAGGTAGAACAAATAGAGATACCAGGTACCACTTGAAATTCCATATCTCACCATGGAGAAAGACTCACGCAGCCCATTTTGGTGCCCATAGTATCTAACAGATTCTAACAGCAGGTCCAAGACATTGTAGATAAACTGGTAATCTGCCATGCCTGTGCGACCAAAGATTGGAAGTCATCTGATTCTCGGACCTGAACAGCCAGAGAAAAAACCTGCGACCCCGGAGATTGAGCTTTCACATTTCAGCCACGGTCACCAGTGTCTGAATCCAGTCTTGATAGTGGACTGAGATGGACCGAGGAAGAGGCAAAGGTAACTACGGAGCTGAAGGAGGTAGCAACTCCTTGCCAATTCTCCAGCCTTGGAATCGGAATACCAACGAACTTCAAACAAGTCGTGACCAAGTTTCAAACTCTTTGAGTAACAGAAGAATACAAAAAACAGCAGCGCGAGTTCTTGGGATCCGGTCTCTGTGGCAGGAGCAGCCTCAGCGGGACAGTTCTAAAGTGAGACGCCTCATTTACCTGACTTTGCCCTCTTCTGATTTTGGCACATCCACAGTCAATTCATCAGTGTTCTCAGGCTCTCGCAGCATGTGCGATGAGCCGAGCTTGTATGGTACCTTCCAACATTCGATCCAACCTGAGTTCGAAGCTCGGTAGATTTTGCAAATCAAAACGAAAAGTTGAGGCAGAGACTGTGAAAATGTTGAGAGCAGTATGGTCCGCGGCACTTTCAAAGAGCGGTCCGCCAAGGTGGCCTTACTTTAGGATCTTTAGGAAATATGAATCGATGAAAAACATCTTTACGGCAGATTCGAAAAGATTCAAAAGGCATAATAGATCACTTGTGACTGTCACTTGTGACTGAACAATATTGGACATATCTGAACATACTCAACCGACTCTTTGTTCACCTCTTCCACCAAGGCCCCGACTCCATATACATCTGCAAGTTTGACCACGGCATTCTGAAACACCTTAGGGCCAAAGGCATCCCGGGCACTGGAAAAGCGCTTTCTGCCGGCCCTCCAGGATTCAGGCCAAACAGCGTTCACGGTGGCATCGAACAGCTTGGATTGAAGCAGAAGCCAATCCCAACCAAACCTTTCGCCAGAGGTAAGCCAGTTTCAGAGCAAAACACTGATCATCAGTGGATCAGAATCTGAATGAACATCACATCATAGTGATGTCATAGTGCCTTCTGTTCACACGTTTTTGAAACATGGTGAGAGTCTGCTGCATTTCGACATATTTCCACTGGGGGTTCTGCTTGCATTTCACCAGCGGTAAGGTCCCTCGGTCTGGTCTTGGTGGAGTGTAGCCGCAACGCCTCACATCCAGTCACCCAACATCAAGATTCAGAAGCTGCAAATGTCTCAGCTACGGAGATAAGTTGCAAGCCAAGTGGAGAATGTGGTACATGATGCTGTCTGTCCTGCACCAATCTCAGGAGCATGCTATAAATGCAATAAATATTAATAAATTCCTATAAACTGTGCCCACATAAATTAATATATATATATATACTGTATAAATCTGTATAATACTTCCTGAAACATGACTTCGGAATGCACAATCAGACAAAAATTCAAGCCTTGCCCAGGCGCTGTCAACTTGCTGCTTAAATGTTGCTGAGACATCAGGAGCCTTCCAGAAGCTATGAATGATGTGGTCTGAAGCAGGCTCAAGCCACTACAATGTCCGGACAACGGAAATGCAATGAAATAACTGAAATAACCAGATGAGAAGTCAGGCCACTTTCTGACAACCCTGTTGTCTACCTTCTCTGCCTGTTCAGATGTCGCTGGTGCGCTCTGCTTTGCTTGCCTCAAAATTGGGTTGAACCAAACTCGAAACAACATCACTATCAGTATAGCCTAATTGGCCATTTTAGGCCCCTTGTTCAACAACTAGTGCATCACGGAATCATTCTTCTTCTTCTTCTTCTCCTTCTTCTTCTTCTTCTTCTCCTCCTTTGCCTCTTGTTTTGTTGCCTCCTTTGACTGAAAACGCTTCTCTTGTGCTTTCTGGTTGATGCATTCATGAAAATTATACGTAACATATTATAACCGGAGATCAGGGTGCTGGCTTTTTGGTGCGCGCCCTGTCATCGAGCAACACGCAGAGCTGGAGACTAGATGTCAAATACCCCTGCAACTATCCAGTGTCGAAAACAGCAGGAGTGAGTTACAGGTTGGTTTTTGCCCACGCCTTTTGCGCGGTGGCTCTGGATCAATTTGCTTCTTGCCTTTGGTTTCAGTGTGCAGGGGCAGCTGACTGGCATTCATTCGCTAGAGTCCAACTGGCTTCACTCTTTAGCTCGTGACTTTCAGCTTGAGCTGGCGGTGCCTTGCTTTGATTTCAGGAGTGTGCTTTTGGGTCACTCTTTCTCAGCAAGCGAAGTGGAGGCTTCAGACATCAACAGGGCCAAGTGAGCTTTCCCCATGGATGTTGCCTGTCTCAGTTCGGGTAGTGAAAGGTTGAAGAAATCAGCGACATCAAAGGAGTCGTCATGCACTGGGCGGGGGACCTGAGCCATGAGGATAATGAAGCTGGCAAAATCGCAACCACACAGTGCGGCAAAATTGCTAAGCCGCAAACAAATCCAAAGCTGCTGCAAATCTCCTGTCAGATCAACCCAAGCAGTTTGGGAACATAAGCTCCGGGTGTGCCAAAGCTCCGGGTGTGCCAGTGCCTTCATTCCCTGCAGTCTTCTCCGTTTGACTGGCAACGCGGACTCTTGGTCTTGCAGGGACTCCAGCACGGACCTTGGAAACTACCACTAAACAATGCCTACTTCAAGAGGTCCTCTCATTGTTTCATATTGTTTCAGCATCCATCAATATCCTATCATTTCAAACCTAGCAAAACAAGTGTCTCTAGCACTATTGACATAGCAGTTTGCAAGGTTTCAGAGTGGAAGCTGAGACCCTTGGCCCCACTTCGGAGCACAAGTCTTCCGCAACCTCCAAGACCGTGCCAAAGAAAAGCAGCAGGCTCTGAGGCATGGCACACCTTTTTTCAGTGAAGGATTTATAAAGTATGGCACTTTGTAGCTGCCTCATGGAGTCCGGAGCCTTGAGGAGCCGCCAAACAAAACCTCAACTTTTCGCGCTTCCCAACTTCCGCATCTCTAAGGTCTCTAAGTGTTTATTTCTTGATATTTCTTGACTCTAAAGATGTCCACAAATGCTTGCAGTACAGTGTCACTACAGTCTCGCTACGCTGTCACTACAGTGTCACTGCACCGAACAGCATCACAACCGACTCCACCCACTGCGCCATACGGCGCCAAGGCCAAGAAGCGCATCGGGAAGAAGCTGCTGTCCCACCATCCGAACAAAGCTGGACAGCATGGAAGGCCTCGACAAGAAATGCATGGCATGGAAGCACCATACTTTGTTTCTCCAAGAAAAGCTGCACTGAGGTATTCACAAAGCTGCCACAATCAAGCCAGAATCCGCCCAGAATTCTTCGCCTCAAGCTGGTAGTCTCACTACAACTCCATGCGACTCTGATTGAGCCTAGTTACTCCTATACTCCTATTGCTTTTTCATGGCTCCTGCTGAACCCCAACCACTTGCATTGACATGAATTCAGGTGGATGTGCTTGCGAGTGTTCAACACCGGTCATGACAGAGCATCGCATCCGACGACCAGAACCTTGCGGCTTTGGGTTCTGCACTGTCATTCATGCGAACACTTTGACCACTTGCCTTAGTCAAGTCTTGGTTGATTGCTTGTTGGTTCAGCTGGAGCATATTCAACGTCTCAAGCAAAGCAGCATTGCATGAGTTCCAAATCGATTGCTAGGAAAATCACCCGGAAATATAATGTGATATTTTGTTAGTTCCTCTACTGTACAGTATCTCTATGTATCTCTCTTGTTTTTCGCTCTGGGTGCGGCTTCCTGCACGTTCATCTCTTCGCTGCTCAGAGTGAAATTCGCTACTTCAAGGATTCTTCCTGTCGGTGCCAGGCCGAAGATCACCACAGCCGCATTGGGACACGTGACGGACACGTGACAGCCATTGACAGCCTCTGTTTCTGTTGATCCCACCTTGGGCTTCATGAATTTCACGGCCTCCTTCAATTGTTGCACGGGATAGCACCATGTCTACCAGCCTTCAGAACTGTGCCAAGGATTGGCTGCAACGAAATCTCTGACCATCACATCGATCACTTAACTTTCAAACGATTCAAATGCAAACCCATCATGTTTTTCTGCATGTTGTACGACTCTGCACAACTGACATCAGTGGATGTTGCCAACTAGGTGTTATACTCTTGCAGGTTGTCGTCAAATCGCTTAATAGCCCGGCTGAGCTGCTGATGACTTCGGGAGACAGAGTCCTTGAGAGCTCAACCAATATCAGAGGTCCCAGTCAGTGCAAATTGAATGGCATGGAAGCACAGGAGAGAGTGCACCTGCCTTCAGTGCATGGTAGTTGGACAAGTCCCATCGGACGATCTTCACTAGATCCTCCAACACATATATCACATGTTGTGCCTGTCGTCCATCATCTGACATAAGTGCTAAACTGATCTAAACTGCTAATTTCCGGAAACTCCCAAAATGATGATCGCCATTTGTCATCGTTTAGTTAGTCATCTAGCTTCAAATCCTCTAAGCTCCGTGAAAATTCCATGGGAATAAAGCAGTCCTGAATCTCTTTTTCCATAGCCTCAAAGGTCAAATGTCAACACTGTGAAGACCATGGCAACGCTGGCAACGAAAAGAATCCAGCGCCTGTTGCGTCTTCACCAGCTCCTTTTCCACCGCCGGTAGCCATCTGCGGCTAAAGTGCCAAACCTGACGTAGCTACCACTCTGGTACCCCTGAAGCTGAATCTTAGTGACTTAGCGGAGTGAAATTTCAGGCCAGCTTTGAGATTGTTGCATGATGCGCCACAAGCCCGGAAGAGCAATTGCCTTCAGCCTTCGCACCGAATGCATTCCGTCATGTCAAGTACCAACTTGCCACAGCATAGATACCATAGATCGATCTAGCAACAGCTCTTACAAACATAGATGGCTCCTATCGCATCACCTCACATTCATAAAATGTGTCGACAGGTACCTGCAAGTAGACTACAAAGGCTTGAGTTTCTGTGGACTAAGAGTTTACCAGCAGGTGATCCTGACGGGAGAGGCGAAAAGCTGTGCTACTTCAGGCATGTTGGAAGTATGAATTAGATGAACTAGGAAGAACCGCAAAAATTTTCATAAACTGTCTCTACCTGTGGAAACACGGGCGTCGTCTTGTCTGCTTGTTGCCTCTAAGTGAAGCCGTGCAGCTGCATGGAGCATTTGCAGGCCTTTCGTGTGTTTCAACGTAATGTTCTGATGTGTTTTGAATGCTTGGGATTGTGGATAATTGTGGTCTTTTCAGACCTTGCAAACACAGAGACTTCATCCTACTCACTGTATACTGAGTTTCAGTCGAAGGCGGAATTCTCCCAGTGGCGAAGTACGGACAAACTTCAGCAGCTCATCAACCAAAGCACGTGCGTCCATGTCCTTGCCCGTTCACATTCACCACGAAGGCTTCTAAAGTTCTTAAATGTGCAACTGGTCAGACCACGTGTGCAGCTGATATAACTATTTGAAAAATAATATTGTACATCTGTCATCATAGTCCTATATCATGATATGCAAAAGATGTTATGATCAATTATCATCGTATATAACTAAACTTGTATAACATTCTACATATCTATATGTATATATATATATTACATCAGATCTATCATCACATAATAATGTATCTACTATTATTTCATATGTATACTTATATATTTATATATATATACATGTATGTATATAAATATATACTATATGTATAATATTGTATAATATTGTATAATATGATTTATGGTCGTCCATCCCATCCAAACAAAACGGCAGCCCGAAACCAACGACGCCTCCGAGAGAAGGCCAATGAGGTGCAGCCACCACTTGGCGCCAAGGCGTTCCCAGTGCTGCTCCCGGATCTGCCGCAGACCTCTAGCGGTCTCAGAAGTGAAATTGAGGCCAAGTTATTCTTAAAATGGTGAAATTGTAGTGAACATATGTCCAAAATTGTCCAAAATATGTTCAAATTGAATGTGTGTCGAAATTGAGGTTAAGTTAAAATATGCTTTGGATGAAGTTTGAAGTGTGAAAATATGCCACAAGATGTCAAGATTGAAAATGTTGGATAAATCATGACTCATACCGATACAAAACACCGGCAAGAAATCAGGTATCAGAAACTGATAGTGAAATGTCCTTTGACTTCCATGCCAATCAATATTCCGAAATGCAAACGTGCCTTTCCATTCCAGAAGTTGTCGTTCGCGCAAGCTCACCACCAGCGCCTGCAAGGTTTTTCGGATTTGCCGTCTTTTTCAACGGGAAGTCTGAAACAGAGCACCTTCAGCGGCTGGATCTGAGATTGGAGGGAGACATGCCGTGCCGCCGCTTCCTCCCAAACCTGCGTCTAGTGTGGCGCAAGTCTATCACGAACCAAACAGAAGTTATCTCAGCTGTCGTCATTTGCATCTGAATCCGAGAAAGTCTCTGAAATAAATGGATGTAAACAGTATTAAACACTAATCCCCTGTCTCAAAACAGCTGGTCTGGACATCTTTGGAACATCTCCGACCCCAATTGCAGGAGAGTGACAGTCGCTCTGCCAAGAAGAAGTTCAAGCATCGTGACTACAGTCATCGGAGTTGTCCTGGGATCCAACCAAGACACATCACTATGTCACAGCATGTCACACCATGTCACATCAAGTGAAGAACCCTAACACCCCAAGGACTCCGGCTGGAGAAGGTTCAAACCCATCATCTTCTCCACCAATCCTGATCGAATGACCACTGTCAACTGAAAGCAAACACATCACAAGCTTGCGCAGCCGGACAGCCTTCAATGGCAAGTAACGATGGGTGTTCTTCAAACTGGTCCTAAGCACTTCCCAAAATGCAAAGTTGGTTGCGATCCACTGACATCTGTCTACGACAAGCAAAGGCACGTTGTCACGTTGATCAAAGATGGACGACTATGACGACTTCCAGACTTCAAAGGTGTGGCACCCCGAGCATTTCGGCGATGCAGCTGTGCCAGCTATGCAGCTATGCGTTGACCAAGGCCCAAAGACTGAGGTCGCAGCCAGGAGTTCGCGAACTCGAGCGAGAAGTGCAGACAAAGGTGCCTTTAATCTGCGTTGATTTGTATTTCCCTTGACACTTCAAGGTCTTGTAGTCTTGTCTACTGCTGCGTGCACCATGTTGAGCCGGCTTCGCGCTGTTCTGCATTTCAAAGTCAGAGCAGTCAGATTCGAGACAAGTTGCTGCAAGCTGCAATAGGATGGCTGGACCTGAGATGAATTTGCTCAGCTGAGTTTGTTCTCCAAAGAGATTCGATCTCAGTCACTGGCTGCTCTCCGAGTAGAAAGCACAAGCTGCTGAACTGTGCAAGCCTCAATCTCCAAGCTGGCGCGTGCGCTCCATGCAACTGGACCACGTTAGAACGTTGCGCATGGACGTGCATGGTATACATATATATATATACATATATATACATGTGTATATATATATATACATGTATATATATACATACATACATATATATATGTATACATATATATATATATACATATATATATTATATACATATATATATAATATATGCATATATATATAATATACGTATACTGTATACAGTGCTGTACCGAACTTGGGTTGATTCTTGGACATGGCACCCAGAATCTTGCATCTTGCGACACTCTGAGATTGATTGGAGAGAATGAGTTGTGCTGCAAGGAAGCAGCAACACAACATGATGCCTAAAGATTATCCTGGATAACATAGAGTAACACAGTAGATGATAGATCAATTGCTCTGTGCACCCAACTCTTTCGAGCTTCTGCTGCGGTGCGCTTCTTGCCAATGCTGTCCTGTCATGGTTCTCGAGGCTGGAAATCATCAAGCTCTACGCAAAGATTTTTAAATATCTGGATATATCTGGCCCAAGTCTGAAGTGATCAGTTTCCAAGACTTCTCTGCCTTTGAAGCATCAGTTTCACCAGTTCACCCAGAATTTAGGGCAAGGAATCCTCCCAAGGTTTTTCGACATCACAGCACAGCAAAAATCCCAAAACGAGCAAGCTGGACAGCATCTGTAAGCCTCTGTGGACCTGGCCTGCAGAGAATACACATCCTGTGAAAGTTATCATGATCCAACAATCTGTCGCAGTGTGCTGAGCTTTGAACTGGAGCTGCTTGGCTGTCCGGTGAAGTCGGAGCCTCAGACTTGACCAACTGTAAACGCCTCGGAACTGTAAACTCTAAGGTGGGTAGTTAATGTAAATTAATGTAATGAATAGTAATGAATGATGATGATGATGATGATGATGATGATGATGATGACAATGACGAACGCTGTTGGAGCCCCGAAACCTTCAAGCTTTTGCTCTACTAGCCGCGGGTCCCAGGTCCCAGGCAAGACCATGGGGGAGATGCGGAAGGCAACGTCTGCTGGCCTCTGACCAAATCAGCTTGTTCAAACAGCAAATGTGCAGCGAAAATCACGGGATCAAACAGACTCAAAAAGCATCACGTAGCCGTGACATTGTCATATATATATTCACATATATATATATATAGCCAAGGATCAGAAGGGTGCTTGTGATCTTGTCGTTGGTCAGGCCACAAACGCAGAGACCTGGATGCAAAAATCATGACATTCCGAATCGCAAAAGGCATGAGACGTAAAGATCGTAAAGTGTGCAAAGAATAAAGAAAAAATATGAAAAAATGCCATTGAGAATTGCACGGATGAACATTTCCAGTGAAGCATCCAGAGCATCGAGTCGCAGATCATCTGCCTGACAGTGCTTTGGGCTTTGGGCAATGCATAGATCCTCTGGACCTTTCGAGAACGCCTCCTTGGAGAAGTTCGTTGGAGTTGTGCTTCCAAAGCATTCCAGACCTTTGCATGTCTGTCGTGGCTTGGAGTAAATGATGTTGCTACATGTTGCCCTACATGTTGTCAACATCATGTTGCTACACATGACAAGACCCAGGCTGAGCTCACAGAGATCAGAAATCTGCTGAGGTTGAAGATGGAACCTTGACGACAAGAATCGACAAGCGCCAATCGTTTCGTCGCCAGAACTCTGCTTGGGACATGATCAAGTGAGTGCTCAAGTGGTTTTAATTGTCAATGACTAGGCGTTGAATCTCGCAGCTTGAAGGTGATACCGGTGATACCGGTGATACCAAATTATTGCTGAATCTCATATGACAAGATATGACAAGTGCGGAGGCAGAGCAAGAAAAATTTGCACAACATAAAGAAGGTTTGGGTCTCAAACCGACCACTGTTCCCTTGGTTTTGTTCTCCCTTCTTCTTTGTCGAGGCAGCCTCTCCGCAGGTGTCACAAAGGCATGTAGAAACTTGTTTTCTTGGTTGTGTTCGCTACTCTCCCTCGGAACTTCTGTATAATATGACTAAAGCAACATGTTTTTAATTCCGATTGAATTCAGTCTGGAAACCCCTTGTACTGAACCAAGAGCTGCAAGAGGCAGACTAAAACAAATGCTTGTTGCCTATGTCAGTGCTTATGACACAAGTGGCTCGAATCT
The DNA here is from genome assembly GCA_947184155.2 of Cladocopium goreaui. Classification (NCBI taxonomy): domain Eukaryota; class Dinophyceae; order Suessiales; family Symbiodiniaceae; genus Cladocopium; species Cladocopium goreaui. The sequence continues at coordinate 314,595 of CAMXCT020006553.1, read as the reverse complement.
ACGACTGTGCTTTGTGTTTGAGCAAACAGGCCTTGTTGGTTGCCCACATGTCGTAGAGACTGCTTCCACCAATCACTTCACCATCACCTTTTATCACAAGACCAGTCAGGTTCAAACTGCTTCCACTTCTCTCAGGACTCAGGACAACACCATCTGCATCATTGGTTCCATCCTGCACTGCAAATACCAGGCTGACAGGATCTGACAGGAAGCTGCAAAGCCTTAAACTGAATTTGCAGGTTCCTCATTAAGACCAAGCAATGCATAAGCTTCGGCTTGATCTTCACCTGCAACTCGACCGTCGGAGACAAGGTATACACGGCGTCAGCACATTACGTAGCTATAGAATGCTATAGACAGAAATCATAGACATCTACTCAAGGCACAAGCGGATCAAGGGCAACATTATTTATATTTAAATCTTGCAGGTTGTCCTTGCACGCCTTGCCTGGAAACAAAGCTTTCTCTGTGGCATCATCCTGTGGTCTTCTTGTTCAAGCAAGTCCAAGCAAGCTCAAGCACAGACTTGAGCTTGGTGCCCCAGTGGTTCAAGCTGTATTGAAAATCGTGTCTTCTGACATCATAGCAGCAACCGACTCGTTGCAACCCAAATCCTTTTACAAGAAAAATTATGAGGCAATTCATCGCAACTCATCAGTGTCTCCTCCTTCTCTGCAGCATCCTTTTCTGCTTTGGCCTCCCAGTCAGCTGGAAGTTTTCTCAGGCCACAGTAGATTGAGCTGCACAACTGCAATAGCCTTCGCCATCTTGAACAGCGTCATGGCATCAATATCGTCCTTTGCCTCATCCCAGACTTTGATGATCGGATTACGCATCTGCCAACGACGCAGTCAGCCAATTCTGAGGATGTCGCTCTCTCATTCTCATCCTCTTGATGTAAGATGCTTAGCTTCCGAAGCATTTGGAGGGCCTGGAACCAATTCCGCTCTGAAGAGCTTATACTCCACATGTGAAGGCAAAACGTTTTATACATCCAACAGGTGATGGATTTCTTGCGAGTTTGTATGCACAACAGCATGGTTTCTAGACCTCAGGCAAGTCTCAAATAAAGACCTTGAGGCCGGAGCAGCTTTGGGTTTTGGGGCGGCCAGTGTGGGCGAAGAGAAAGTTAGTGCTGTCCAGCCTTGTCTTGCAGTTCCAAATCAACTTTGGTGAGAAGGATTGCAGAGCTGACAATTACAGTACAAGCTGTTACAAGCTCAAATTTGCGCGAGCTGAGATTCATATTCCGCTGAGCTTGTTGCAAGACAGCACAGCCGCACAGCCAAGGCTCCAGCGAAGCCACCAACAAGCCACTTCGGGATTGCCAAGGGCAGAATCTGCCTCACAAAGCAATTCAAGCAGCTCATGGAGCTGTGATGAGCTGTGTGTGTGTGTATGCAGAAGAAAGGACTGGTCACCATCTTGTGAAATCATGTGAAACTTGTGTCTAACGACATGCAGAACATGGGGGCATCTGAATCCTGGAATCCCTGCAACATCCACACCTCCGGGCCCAAAGCCACTTGGATGCCTCGAGCCGTGCACAAAAAGGAAGTGATTGAGTCTATGTCTTCTATGTCTCTGTGCAAGTCTGTCAGTGTGAAAGAGTGTATGGAGTGTGTATGGTTGTAAAGGCAAGGGAACTAATTCTTTGAGGGCCACAGGCTATTCCTGCTACACAATGGTGGTGAAAAGGACAGATTGACTCGATAGCATGGTGCCTCCAGGTTCGTGTGCCGGCGATTGTGGAGTTGAACAAATACCCGCACCAGAGGCCTTGTCAACTCCAAAAATGATGCTGTTCACTTGGCAATTTCATGTTGGCTCGGTCGAATATTTGAAAAAGTGAGGAAAGAACTTCCAAAGCTGAAGCGGAGTGAGTTTGCCAAAGCTGTCGATACCTTGGCAACAGTTCTGACTTTCCTACAGGATCTAGACTGCTCACATTGCACAGCCTTAGAACGGTTTGCGTGGCACTGACACCCTCAAACACGTTCCAAGGTGCAACATTTGAAGGCCATGAAGGAGTGCCTGCAGAACCAAAACATGTTGAAATGAACAAGAAGACACGCTGAAAGTATTGAAATGTGTTCAAAAGTGATGGTAGGTTGTGCATGAAAGTTATCTTCCTATCACAGGTCGACTCAGCCCTAGTTTCGCTGTAGCTTCACAGTGCAAATACTGCGATCCTGCGCGGCCAGCACCACAGGTCCAGCGAGATCTGCGTGCAGCGGAAACCTTGAGGTGAGTCTCTGCACCTTGGACGCTCTTGTTCTGTCCTGTGAACCAAACATGTCCATATCCGCTGCAAAAGGACGCAAAACACATGTCTAGGGAACTGACAAAACCCATGGCAGAGCCTGACTGAGAAATTCTTCAGCTGAGTCACGTGGTTCAAAATACTTCAGAAAACAGGCACTCCACCAAAGCAGTGAGGTGCTGACAAGATAAATTCTGCAACTCAGACATGACCGACGCATCCTGCGCATTCTCGAAAGCCTGGATAAAGTCGAAACAAGTTTTCGAAAGGACCTCTCCATTCTCTCCATTTACCATCATTGATCTAGAATGGTCTAGACATGTCTAGAATCTCTGCAATATCCTGCCTTCAGCCACTGCAGAGCCTCACTACATGTGTGAGAAACACACGGCTTCCAAATTCAAGAGAGCCTGTACTGGTATAGCCAAAAAAACGCAGAAGATAGCGGAAGATTGCAAAAAGGGAGATTGCTTGATTACATGGCAACCAGAATTGAGAGACAGAGGAAGCAAAAAAAACATCGGAAAAAATACAAAAAGACCGCGTCTTGATATAGCGGCTCGCTCTATGACCGAGCTCTGTCTGCAAAGTCGTTGCTGAGACCATGGCCTGCCCTGGTAGAGGGAGCAGCCGAAGCCTCAGCAGTGATGGCTATTCTTGGCTCAAGAAATCCCAGTTGGAACACCTGATCTCTCAGAAGCAGGCACCCTATCTGGTCTGCACACCTCAGCTGAACAAAATTGGGTGAAGGCCGGGATTCATACAGGCAATGACGTTCCCTGGGCGCCCGGCAGATGTTGCAAACGCTCCAACTTCTTGGCATAAATCCTTGCAGGATCAATGGGGTGCAGTGTGTGAAGCAGCAAACGGTAACATTCACGGAAGCAAAACAGCAAACTTAAAGATCTGCTGCCAAATAATACTAATATATACTAATTAACTAATGGATGATGGAGTTCATGGACGGCTCAAAGCCATAGTGTTCTCGACCGTCTTGTCCTGGTATCCAGGCGCATGCTGCCCTGAGACCTGAACAAAATGCGCTTGCAGAAGATCACCAAATTGGGCGGAAACGGCCCTGGAAAATGTCGGAGTTCCACAGCTTCTCCATGTAAAGGATGGCCGGAGCAGAACTGCCGGAAACTTCTTTTTCATTTCACTGGTGGTTGGTGCATGGCTGGTCCCAGCACTCTACAACTTTTGTACAAAGAAGTTTTCTGCGTCTAAGTCACCAAGACCTTCCTGCAATTTCTAGAGCAAAATAAAGTAACTATATAACTTTTGTATATATATACATACGTATATATATATACATATATGTTCTTGAAGCAACAGACAGTAAGAAACAAATGTAATGGTTCAGCAAAGGACTTTGTTGCAAGAATGGGCAAGGTGGATTCACATGCCTGACACTCCAGGTATAAGATGTATAAGGCCCGCAAGTCTGTCGTGGCAGGGCACGGCCGTTTTTCTCCACGAAGGAGCTGTGAAAACGCGCGGGGTCTGCAGTGTCGGGACGCTAATGACACAAAGATTGCAAAATGGATCCTTCAGATCAGATAGCATTGATAGCATGGCGGCAAACGCACGAAAGACGCAAGTGCTTCCTTGCTGACACTGGCTTTTGGGCATCATTCAATATCATTCACACCTGCATGTGAAAATGTCTGCGTTGAGCGATGCTTTTCCTGTTTTAGAATAGTTGGTATTGTAATATCCAATGGCATCATGTGGCCAGCAGGAGCAATCCTTTGAATCTTGAATGTGCAGCCGTCTTTCGAGCACAGTGTCATCAGCTTGATAAATTCCTTTCAGTATCTTCAGTTTTTATCTGTTGTGAAGATTGAAATCGTTTGAAAATGAAGGAAAGTGTGCTCAAAAGAATGCCTTTCAATGCTGCATTTAAAGAGTCAAAGTTCGCAAAAGGTTTGCTGAAGTTGCCGCTTCAGGATTCAATCAATCCTGGATGATGAATATGTTTCTTAGCTGCTGCTAGTTCTCGTTGAACGGCTGTACGGCCGAACGACCTAGGCAAACGCCCAGCAACAACATTGCCCCTAGCACTGAAGGTCTACAATGAGTCCACAGCAGTGTCAATGCAGTTCTGACGCTTTGGGGTTATGGCAAGTAGCCACACGCCAAGTTGGCCATGTCTTAGCTGCATGGACCTTGATAGACTCCACAGCATCAAGTTTGGGAGATTGGAAACATTCAAAGCAAGAACTCTTGAACCCGTCTACACAACATCCGGAGACTTTGTGACATGCAACTTGCCAAGAAACAACGGCTATCTCTCAGAAGGCAAGGCAAGTGTCACGTTGAAGGACATGCCCGGGCCTGGGCATCCAACCCATTGGCCTATCCTTTGATCATTTGATGATCATTTGCTATCCGTTGATGTCCTTTGATGTCCTTTATTCCATTGCTCCATTGGTTAAGATTCTACGGCTCCAGCCGTATCCCGATGGAATCGGAACTTGATACCGATATCCTGGCATTTGATCAGCGATAAGTGAATGCAAAATGTTGAGACTGTTGAGACCTCACTGTGTTCTATGTGTTCTATGTGTTCTATGTGTTCTATGTGTTCTATGTGTTCTTTTCAGGTCCTTGGTACTCCACCGGCATTGTTTGCACAGGTGGATAGCCCGATCTATAATCTGCAGGTAGAACAGCCCCAAGTTCATCCGGAACAGTCACCTCCGCTCGATGCGAAAACATGGCACCAGGTCAACTCTTTTTGAGAGACGTAGAACAAGGTTCAAATTTGTTTTTTGTTTCAAACTATATAAAGATATGTAAAGTGTGTATTGCTGCAGGTCCGATGAAAGAGTGTTCTTCTGGAATTCAGTCGAGCTTTCAAAGCCTGGATCTGCTCACCCCCTGGCGCAGCAGAGAGAATGCCAGCCTCCTGCCGCAAGAACAAAAGCACTCCATCTGGACTAGAAACAGCAGAAACTGCGTGGAACCCTCTCCTGTTGTCTCAATCCATCGTTCAGCATCACCTGCCAGAGTCGAATTTCTGCAAGGTTGGTGTAATTGCTGACTGCATCATATCCGGTTCTTTCCAGTGGCCCAAAGTCCCCCCAGACCCAAAGTATAAACTTGAGAACGGAATGAATAATTCTGACATGAATTGGCCAAACAATTGGCATAGCGTTCTTGTCACAAATGGGCCTATGCAGTGGAACCCTTGTCGCACCTTGAGGAAGGTGTCATAGTCAGCAGCAGCTGTGAGGCTCGTGAGGAAAGAGTCCAAGTCCTCCTCAGAAATCCGACACACTGATACCCAAAAGAAATTCACCCAGCTTTGCAACCCACAGGAGTTGCAAGGCTTCTAGGGTTTCAGATGTTTTGAGATGTTTTGAGTGGCTTTCGTCCATGATGCACCAGCCCCAGACCCAGGGATTGAGACACAACAAGCACTGCTCTTGGGAATCATACAGTTGGAAATGTTGGGAAAGACACCTTCCTGATTTTTCTGTTTGCAGCTAGGTCACAGCGCTTTCTCCAAGGGTTTCCCTTACTTCGTGTAAGTGCTGCATGGTAGACTGAAAGCTCTCCTTGGCCGAATCGCATAGCCGCATAGTGATGCATATCTCCACCAGATTCTGCAGGTCTGGGCAAATACGAGCCATCTGAAATGTTTGCATATCATTGCAGCATAGCTTCCCTGGTCATCCCAATTTCTGACAGAGTCTTCCTTGGGCAGCCAAGAGGCCAAGAGGTGGAAAAAAAAGAAGAAATCCTGCCGCTTGAATGCAAAGCTGAAAAATGGCATTGGAGGAATAGGCAGACTTTCAGTTCCATCAAAGTCTGACTCCTCATCTAACCATTCTCCTGTTTCAGCATGTTTCAGCTCACATGCAAAGCAATTCATAATTGCCAAGCAAAATCCAGTTTTGCAAAACACAGTTACAACGACGAGCTGCTCCAGTTGCGACTCAAAAATGTTGGTGTATTCTTGGTGCCCTCAGTGACAGAGAAAACACAGCAATCATACGTATAGCAATTACCGTATTTCTTGAATGTGTGTGTGTGTAAAGTCAAGCAAATTCCTATAGCCTTGTAGACTTTAGATGAGGATTTGCTTTTCCTGCGGCTATTCCTATGGGACCTATTACGGTCTTTCGAGCGCAAGGTCGCAGGAGCCACTCTGCGGCAAGAGAAGCGCCTCTGAGAATCCAACGCAACGTCCAAAGCCTGAGAGTGGAACGTGCTGCGCAGGAGGGGCACAGATAGATACAGATACATGCGGATACAAATGCTCTGAATGCTCAATAGTCAAAACTTATCCACAGCCAAGAGGCAAAGGATGGGAGCCATCCGGCCAAAGCGCCAGAAAATCACCGGCGTGTTCGGCCGCGAATTCTTGCAGAAGGTGTCGGAAATTGCCTCAGGCAATGAATGATAGAGCAAATTGGGGCGCAAGGACTTCAAGGACCATTCAAAGAAATGGGCTGTTGATGGCCATTCAAAGAAATGGGCCGTTGCAGTTCCATTGTGTCGATTCATGTCGGGAAGCAATCTTCCAGACCATCACGAAGCGGCTCCAGGCTGGAAGTGATGAGCCAGTCCTGCAAGTGATCGCCATA
>CAMXCT020006553.1:237737-302737 GCA_947184155.2 Cladocopium goreaui | reverse complement strand
TCGGAAGCACAAAACAAACCAAGGCATCGGAATACTTTCATTTTGCTTGGACTCTGGCTCCGTCTGTAGGGCCAAGGGAGGTCGCAGCCGACAATGCCTGAAGCAGGCAGGTCGCTTGGAAGTTGGAGAATGATTTTGACTCAAATTCTGGTTGACAAAGTGCATCCGAAGCAATACAGCTTACTACAGCAAACACTGGATGAAAGATGCAATGTCAGTGTGGAGGTGAAGCTAGATGCTATCAGCTAAGCAAAATGGAAGCTGACACATATCTGGGTTGCTAGTGTGGAAAGATCTGAATGTCCAAGGTATCTCAAGGTGTACAACACAACAATCCCTTCCCGCCCTTCCCTAGGCGTTCTGCTGCTGAAGATCTTCCGCTTCTTTGCGCCAAAGCTCCACCTCCCGAGGGGCACCAAATGACTGGACCAACAATGGGTTGTTCCCGCAGCGGTTGTTCCATGGCAGATTGCAAATCTTCTCATGTGGATTTTAGGATGGTGATCCGTCTGCTGTAGGAGGATAGCAGGATAGCAAGCCTCGTCAAGTGCCTTGCTAGTTGCAGCTTCAGAACTGCTGCAATGTCCATCAATGACTAGTTCCTCTTTGCAAGGAAAACGACTGCTGCCAATTTCGCACTGTATCATGCGATGCTTTGAAACCCTCAAAAAGCCGAAGCTTTTGAAGTGACATGACCTATGAAAACGAGTGAAAACAAGTCAAGATACATCTAATTTGTCCGGTTTTGAATCCAGTGCTGAGCAAGGCTTGGAGTGTTGCCACTAGTGTGGCCCCTGTCCTCCAAGGCACGAGTGCTCACTTCGTTGTCCAAATTATCGGCACGTCGGAGGCCTGGACACTTGGAGAGCTGCGACTTGGAGTCGGAAGATGAGCTTAGGATGAGCTTAGGATGAGCTTAGCGGCTTAGGTAGCTTAGATTCAATCCGATTCCGCGCGACAAGCAGCAAAGCATAGCAAAGCATAGCAAAGCATAGCATAGCATAGCATAGCCACAAAGACCTAACACCAGATACACCAGCTCTGGCCCATTCGGCTAGTGGGTGGGCCCCGCACATTCGGAACGGAGCTGTGCTGCAGTTTCACTGGCATCCACACCTCCAGGCCTCTGTGTCAGCGCTCGACCAGCGCTACCCAGTCTCAAAGTCTTTTGCAGATCAAATCAGAGGCCCCAACAGCAACACACCACCTCCAGACTGCAAACGCCAAAGACCAGACAATGCCTTACACAGCCACAAATCAACTCGATGTATCACAGGCCCACAAGCTGCAAGCCGCAACAGCCACAACTTTCACAGTGCGATTGTGTCGCACGCTTTACCTGTCTGGAGGTTGGATTACCTTCTTTACAGGACACAATCACATGCCAAGGATTGAACCCAAATGCAGCCACACGCACCCGCTGCGTCCCCATCACTCATTTCCTGACCAAGTGATAGCCAACAAAGCAGCAAGTATCTGAGAATCTCAACAAAGAAAGTGTAAAAAAAAGGAACAAGCCTGAACAACCCATGACATTTCCAAGTGGTGACAAGTCTGTCCTAATGACATGTCGCACAATCATCGCAGCGAGCCTTGCGGCCCCTGCAGCATTGCTCCAGCAACAGTAGAGCTGGTAGCCTCAGAATGCAACATAACAATCGAAAGACTTCATCAGAGACTTATATGGGTCATACTCTTTCTTAGAGGACTTATAGCTATGATAGTCACCACTGCAATACATACCCCACAAAAAACGGTGAAAGGGGGAAACTAGGACAAGAGAGGTTGGAGGTTGGTTGGGAGGTTGTTATGTTTTTGTTCAATATTGTAAATCTAAATGTTTGACTGTTTCTTTTTGATTATCTTGCTAAATGTTTGTTGAGGTTGATGTAATAATGTTTGGATTGGATGAGGGTAGGTTTTGTTGAGGGTGTTTTGGCTGTTATGGTTTTTATGTTGTTGTTCAATGTGTGTTCCTTGGTTTTGATGATTTACTGGGACATTGTTAGGGGTGGTTTAGGGTCTTAACTTTCACTGTTGATGTTTGGATTGAATGGGGGTAGGATTTGTTTAGGCTGTTGGGGTTTTATGTTTGGATTGAGATTTCATATGCCTAACATTCCAGTTTTATCATCTCCATTTCTCACAACTTTCGGTTTTTCCTTTCCCTTCAGTTTGGTTTGATGCTTGATGCTTTCTTCGTGCCTTTTGACCTGATATTTGTTTATGATACTTCCGCACACGGGACATTCAGTCTTCAATTCATTAGTGTCTTTCTTTTCCTCTGTTGTTTGTTCCTTTCTTCTTTGATGATACTGTATGGCATACTGTCTTAATTTGTCCCTGTATTCTCTCTGTATCGTTGCTTTGCTTCTAAACAGTTTTTACACTGCTTACATTCATCTCTGTAATAGTTTAACGGTTGAAAGACTTTACATTTAGAACACTGCTTTTTGTCAGTCATTATACCTCTACAAGTTTAACGGGTTATGTCTTTAAGGGGTTTTTAGGGTGGATTACTTCATAGTATATGTTGTTAAGATATTATGAATTAATCTTTTATGCTTTCCATTCACCTATTTAATCATCCCACCAGTGTTCAATTACTCTCATTTGTGATAAGCAGGGATTGTTTGTATCGTTTAGTTCATCCATCGCTATTGATAAAAGGGACATATTAACACTCATACAAAAACACCCACCTCTTCTATTCAATTCTTTTCCGCATTGTATGATTATATCTTTATTGGTGAGGTTTTCATACATTCGTTTGATGATGTCAAGTTGTTTGTGTATAAATATTTTAAACCGTTCAACATTACTTTCACTAACAACTCTATCAAGCACAGATTTCCAAAAATCAAAGTCTTCACGTGGTGGTAAGGGATGACATTTTACAAAGTCTCTAATCTCTTCATCTTCTTTTTCTATTGCTTTTCTTTCCCAGTCATCGTCCTCGCTTTCACTACCGAAGTCAGCATATATACCGATATTATCTCTATCTATAACCTGAATTTTTGCTTTACTCATTTTCTCTTACTATATATAGTTATTTTTTCTTTAAGTATTTACCACTTTTTGTAGGTGCTCTTTTATTTCTTCTATGTTCAAATATTTCTCATAACCGTTGAACAGTTCTTCGGTGTATTCACACAAAAATATGTTCAAAATGTCATTTACCTGAAACTCCCTATTTCTGAATGTATAAGTCCAATCGTTTTGAGGAAACCACCACTCACGCTTGTTTTTACAATACTTCATATATGTAAGGTCGTGAAAGTTTTTAAGGAAGTGATAGGTCGTTTTCCACTCCCTTTTCACAAAAGACTCAATCGCCATTAAGAACAGTTTGTCGTGTTTGAATTCTTGCTTGAGTTTGAATGTATCCATTAAAACATCAATTTCTCTTTTCATTTGCCGAGTGTTTGTTCGGTTCGTGTCGGATAAATAAATAGGTGATTTCTCCATCCTTGTTTTAAAGAAATAGATTGTCTTTTCTACTCTCGTCAGTTTTTTATCATTAAAATAGTCAAAATGATAATTGAAATCTATGTATCTACGCTCCCTATCGTTTAAGTCTTTACATTTTGAACAGTGAAGGTTGTAATCACATATCTCATCACAAATTCCAACGGAAAAAATATTGTTTAGTAAAACCTTTAGGTTAGTCATTTCTTTTTTACAACATCCATAGTTTTTATAAGTAAATAGCATCCTCTTACTATATATATATAGGTAATTTTTCTTTAAGTAGTTTTTGGGGGCTCGTTCAGTTTTCGGGTTCGGGTTGGTTTTTATTTTCCCTTTCCTCCTCTTCCAGTTCCTTTATAACCATATCTATTTCACTCATTCCTTCGTTGGGGTCTTGTCCATTGCGGAGGTTTCTTAACCTCTCAAAATCCTTCACTTTGTGTCTTTCATTGGGTGGGAGGGTTTTGAGATGTTCCTTCAACTCTGTCAGGTCAAAGTATGTTACAACACAAAAAACATCAAAGATAAGGAACAAACACTGAACATAAACCTAAAATCATAACAAGCAAAACACCCTCAACAAAACCTACCCTCATTGAAACCAAACATTATTACAACAACCTCAACAAAACATTTAGCAAGATATTCAAAAAGAAACAGTCAAACATTTCAGATTACAAGATTGAACAAAAACATTACAGCCTCCCACCTAACCTCCAACCTGTCCTGTCCTAGTTTCCCCATTTCCCCATTTTGTCCCACGTTTGGAGATCATAATCATTCAAAATCTATATGTATACATATAATGGATATATATATATATATAATTATATATATAGTTATATATATATATAGAGTTATATATATATAATATTCAGCAGAATATCAGAATCAAAACACAGGATGCCAAAGTGGACGACATCACTTGGGCTTCTGACCCGAATGATTTCAGGATTGCTTGGAATGGCATTGGCCAGCTGTGTCCTGCAGAAGTCTTCTGTCTGCTACTCACATTGTGGGACCTTTGCTTTCGACCATGTCCTTGCGTTTTTTCGACGGCCACCTATGACAAGCTGAAATGTGGGGGTCAAAATTGCCATTGAAGAGCCGCCATTCAAACACAGTTCTCTGTGAAGATACTTCCGGCCTGGGTCTTGATCTCACATTCCAATGCAGCTCTGAGCTTTTCTAGCTCCAAGGCAATCCTTACCAGGCTCTCGCCCTGCAGTTTCTCGGCATCAAAGTCCATGGTCCATGGATGTCCATGGATGTCCATGGACCATCGAAGCCAAAAATGGCAGAAACCAACCTGTTTTTTCAATGTCTTCAAAGCATTCAAAGTACATTCATAGGTTTCATAGGGTGATTCTCTTGTGATACGTATCTTCGCCTTCTTGGCGAGCTCATGACCGGCCATCATCACCAAGTCAACAGCCTCAAACGTGAACATGGCATCCAATGGCATCGACAAGAGCGTGGAGCAGAGGGCCCAACAGACACCAAGGGTCCATCAGCTGCATCTCTGTCTCTGGCAGCCAGCTGCAGGCCATGTAGTTGAACCTCGGCTTCTAACATCTTCCAAATATCAGCTCGAGTCGCGTGGCGCGTTCCGCAATGACTATCATGTAGGACAGTTGCAATGACTCCAGTAGTGAATCAAGATGAATCAAGTAAGCTTGGAGGGTCACAGCAAGGAAGTGGCAGCAGGCGGGCCAGTCCTGCAAACCAACACCCACAACACACCCATCAATTGCAAAGGCGACATCAAAAAGTCGATCCTCAGCATCTCCAGCTCTTGCACGGGTGACGTCAAAACATGAGCCTGCCAGCACTTTCCCCTGCGGGTCATCTGCGACCCCTGCTTCTGCGCAAGTCCATCTAGTTCGCAATACTGTGCTCTTTGGGGCACAAACATGTTCTGCTGCAAACAGCCTGCCAAACTTTGCAAGAGAGATCGATGAAGTTTGAAGTTGTGCACACCTGACATTGCAATGCAAGTCCATAAAATTGGCATAAGGCAGGATTGTAGGGCCGCCACGAAGAGGGAAAAAAATGATGCGGACACAAAATCTGTTGTGCTTTCGTTGCGTTGTCATTGATGTCATTGCGAGTCCCGGCTCCCTTTGGCATTTGTCATCTTTCAAGCGCAAGCTATGCCCGCTGCTGGTTGATGACACCATCGCACAAAGATTTAGACTCCAGGCCTTTGCAAACGCTTGGAAGCAGCTCAGCGTCAAGAGCTTGAGACACAGAAACATCAGGATTGTCCTATAAAGTTCAAGCAATCCAAGCTATACCTTGACAGTAAGTCAAGCTTGGAACCTTGGATTTTCACAGACTATGTAACTATGCCGCAACTATGCCCTGAGGGGATTTCTAAGGCGTTGACGCAAACAAAGCCACTAGACAACACGAGTGAAGCGGCTGGAGGACTTGTGTTGTCCAGCTGTCCAGGCGGTCTCAAACGACTCCTCAGCTTTTGAAGATCTCCCATACCGACATACAAAACCCATGAAGACAACGAAGACATGCGTACATCTATAATAATTGCATAAATGATTCTATGATAGTGTACTGTACATATACAGTATATTTATACTATATTGTATGTCATGCATATCATATATTCAAACTGATAATATAATATATATATTATATATATATAATGTTGTGGCAGGGCCTGATATTGGCCTAATGAGAATATGTCTAGCGACTTTTGACACCTCATCTTTGGATCTCCAGTGGCCCGGGCAAGGTGGCAGGCGTGAGCAAGAAATTCAAGGCAGGATGGCCACCGGCCTGACTGCCGGATTTCATGCGCAATCGTTTCGACGATTTGAGCGTCAGAGACAAATATATATGGGAAAAGTATTGAAAAGTCCATGTTTCTTTCTTATGACATAGTTTGAGCGTCAGAGACAAATATATATGGGAAAAGTATTGAAAAGTCCATGTTTCTTTCTTATGACATAGTGGATGAACTGCATGTGCTTTGCTGCGCTGGTGAATTTGAACTGCCGGCACCAAATATATATATATATATATATGGGAAAAGTATTGAAAAGTCCATGTTTCTTTCTTATGACATAGTGGATGAACTGCATGTGCTTTGCTGCGCTGGTGAATTTGAACTGCCGGCACCAGAATACATAAAAATACATAAACCTCAGACTCCGGCAATCTCCTCTGAAAAGACGCAGCCCAAACTGCTGAGGAGGTGATGACGCCTGACATGAAACTCAATGAAGGATAGACTCGGATAGACGATGCGCAACGAGCTTAGAGATCTTAGAGATCTTAGAGGTTGAGTCCAAGACATTGCCAGCAACGAACGCCGTTGGATCGAGAAAAGCCTCCAGGTGAAGATGAAGACTGATGAAGACTGAGACGTTTGGCACGTTTGGCACGTTTGGCTCCGAAATTCTGGACTTCGGAAGCAAAGCCATGCTAAGCTCATCTCCTCTCGCAGTTTAGCCCAGAGCAGCCTGTTGTTTGACAGCACATTCCACAGAATCTTGATGGAAAACAGGAACTTTGCAATTTCATGCCAACGCAGATGTTGACCGAGCAAAAACTGACCTTTGAAAAGGAATGAAAAATCGATACGTATCAGGTGGCCTGGAATCTGGAGTGAGAGCTCACTCTCCACGTGTGGAGCGGGCCCACCTGATGTGACCGATGAAGCGGCAAATTACGAATCGGAGTTCTTGCAGGCACCAAAATGCCAAAATCAATGAATCACTGTGTCCAGTTGCAATATTACAGCAGCCTGTGCTCCACTGCAGAACCATCACCTTCAACAAGAAGCTTGAGCAGCTTTAGCTGAGAATTTGCAAACCGTACGAAATTGCATGAATTTGGTCGGGGCAAATCAGGTGCCTCCGCAGCAGCTTGCAAGAAGTGCATGCGGGCGGCCGCACCAGTGGCTGAACCTATATGACAATTATGACAATGTTCTCACTTTTTCACCAACCAAACAGCCAATGTCGATTCAGTCCTACGAAAGCAATGGCATTTTGAAGCTGACCAAAGCTAGTGGATGGGCCTTCAAACCTTGGAAGCTGCTTGGTGACTATAGCTGCATAGCAACCTTAGCAAAAGAGGTGGAGAAAGCATCCACATTCTTCAATCTTTTTTTTTGCAAAATGAGGTTTCAATACTGCCCGGGCCCTGCTTGATGGATGTTCTTGAGCGCATCACTGACGTCAGCAGCAAAGGTTTCGAAGTTGGGAAGGCTACCTTACCATGGCTCTTTTGCCACAGCATATCACTGCATCGAAAACTTCCCTGAAGTAAAATCTGAAACTGAGAGTTGCACAGCTCGCAAGGGGCCACAAAGAGTGGATTGCCTCCACCAAACCATTCCTTTTTGCTATTTTTCACCCTTTCCTGAAGCCAATTGTGTGGATATTATCCTGGCTTCCTTGCCTCCAGCACTAGAAAGAGCTGTTGTACACGCTTGGGACTTGCTTCCACTGTCTCCTGCTACGATCCAATTCAGGTACCAGTGGTACCAGCATTGAAATTGTCTTTCGACTGATATCATAAATGTTAACACCCTCAGTGGCCATGATCTTTGCTCCTCTGAAGGGTTCTTTGGCTCGGCCTTGAACTAGCATCGCAAAAACTGTACCATGAAGGAACAGAAGCGCAACTGCAACAAGAGGAACCGACGTCCTTCTACAGTCTAATCCACTTCTTGCGCCTCTGGAGAATGCTGCTTGCGACGAAGAACTTCCAAGGCCTTCGCTATGTAAATGACATCTGATGGTGCAAGACTTGCCATGGTTGAAGCTGGCTGGATGAAGCCAGCAATGATACTGTGATACCGTGATACAGATACACATGATACACACGACTGACACAGCTGACCTCTTGTGTCTCGTCTCCAAGCATTTCCCTCTGAATGAGCAAGGAAGCCAAGATGGATGCCTTGACCCCAACTTCGGCTTTGACCATCTTTACGTCATCTCATTGAATCAACTCCAAACACATCGTGCTGGCGACCCCACAGTAGAGGCTGCTGGTCTGTCCAACTGCACTCGGCCGAGAGCCATAGAGAGGACCAGCCTTGTTCGATAGATGTAATGAACGCAAGGACAACGGAGCTCTCAAAATGGAAACTAATTGTCTAGCCTTTGACTTCGCAAATTCTGATATACAAATTAAGACCGAGAAATCCGACTGTTCTAGCAGAAACTCAGAGGAATGTCGCAAGGGTGGTGCCAGACCACCCCATACCTGGCAGTCTAACCACTCAAAGATCTTTCTAACTTCAATTACTTGACATTTTGATACATTTTGTACATCTTCTCCAGGTCTTCAAGGCCATTTTGGCACCAAGGGCTGTCGGAAGTGAGGGCAGCACACTGATACTATCAGTCAAGGGAAGCAGCTTAGCTTTCAGTCGACTGGCCTCACAGCTCCCCGGAAGTGGTTGCATTTAGAGCCAAGAAACGTTAAAGTTAGAAGGTACCAGTAGAACTTAACAAGGAAAATAAGAAAAAAATGCAAAGCCCTGAAGAAAACGTTATTAATTAAGGAGATGGAGGAAATAAAACTCTCTGACACCGACATGTGGTTCCCATTGGTTCCCATTGGCTCCCAATAAGCAAAAGCGGCACAACATGCATTTTGAATGCGACAGACTCGTGCTTGAGATGCAGGCATCCGGATCCCACGCAGAGCCGCTAGATGCCAAATGGGTACGCAAGCGAGAGATCAAAGACTCGACACCTTTGTGGGGCTGATGGTTTCTTATTGTTTCTTGACACTTCTCGTCCAGTTGTACGACAACATGCAAAAGTGTCTGGAAAAGCAAAGGCAGGAGCTTGCCAACCAAGGCATCGAGGGCAACCCCTTTAGAAATCCGTAGATCTCCTGCAGCATGCACAAGGCCTGCAAAGCACGGGTCAAATTAAGCAAAACAATTCGTATCAAAATACGGAAGTATATAAGTTTCAAAACTCATGCAAGTGTCAAAACTGGGTCTGCACACGTCCCGATTAGAGAACCGATTGGAAATCTTTGAGCATGTTCATGGCCAGTGAGACAATACCATTGAGACCATACGGAATCGCCTTTGGCTCCAAGAAAGACCAAGCTTGGCGCTGCGCCTGCACAAAAGATTTGCTGCAACATCACCCAGCGAATATCTCGCCCCTCGCGTTACTAACAGGTCAATCCCCTGTTCCCGCCTGCGACCTCGAAGACTTGTCTATGCCAAGCACGGTTGCCTGTGTTTGGGAAACGACCCACTCCAATGATGAGAACTGACAACGAGCAGCGCTCGCCTCCAGCATTGACTGAAGGTGATCTACCAAACCTTGGAGACTTTGCTCTGAGTTGAACCCAGGTGAATCGG
Source organism: Cladocopium goreaui (assembly GCA_947184155.2). Lineage (NCBI taxonomy): Eukaryota > Dinophyceae > Suessiales > Symbiodiniaceae > Cladocopium > Cladocopium goreaui. The sequence goes on along the minus strand of CAMXCT020006553.1, from coordinate 292,902 downwards.
CTGTCAAAAATGCAAGTCTGCGAGTCCTGAGTCATAACATGCGATGGCGACTCAGCCCCTGACCCAGAGCGAAGCGAATGCGAAATAGGACCTCCAACTAGAGAAAATCTGAGGTGCAAGAGTTCACATGTCGCTTGGCTCAAGGTTCACACCTCGCTGGTGCCGGGTGCCGCCGCCCATGAAACTTCTTCAAGGCTTGCAACAAGACCTGCAAACAAACAACTGCCAGACCCAAGAATTCTGTGACTGAGCCCATTAAATCCAGAAGGCGCATTGGTTCTCCTCTCTATCTTGTAATTGTAATTCGAGTATGCAGTGCCGCTCCTGTGATGGAATCGGACATAAACCCATGTGGAACCAGCATTTTCTCCCTGGAACCACTTGCCTTGGCTAACTGCCAGCACCAGTGGCTGGAGCACTGTCAGGGCCGGATGCGGCAAGGAACCAAGAGGGATGCGACCTGACAGCCAGCTGCGACACCAAGGGCTTGACCCAGGGCAATTCTGTCCCCAACCTTCTTGAAAGCGCTCACTCAATGACCAAGCGCTTTCTCCAGTGGCATCCTTCAAGGCGACCATGAGCGATTATGAATGCTCTTATACTTTGTCAATGACAAGGCAAGTCTTGGAAAACCGACCGGAACTGGTGCCCGCAGTCCTTTTGCTGTGCAACTTGCGGTCCTTCTCGGAGCACATGGGCAGACAAGGCCTTCGAGGAAGATCAGGCCACGTTTCCGTCACAGCCGTCACACCCTCAGCTCCACTCTTCTGTTCTTCAAACGAGCCTTTGCACAGTGCAACAAAGAGAACAGGTGTTCGGCGTTAGCCTGCAGGGAACTATTGCGTCACAAAGGTTGACTTGTATGAATACTTGGTGGCATGATGTTAAGACACGGAAACAAACGTGTGATATTCCATGCATAAATTAAATCGAAATGTTCTATCGGTCCCTGAGTGCAAGAACATAGGACAAAAATGCAAGTGGCTGCAGGAAACTCGACAAAATGCAACTGAATCCAGAAATGTTACAGGCGTACCCGATGTTGTCCACAGGTTGCCAGAGCCCATGCCTTAATTGCACGTTCTTCTTGTCAGACTACCTATGTATATGACAGTGCCTATTGAACCACTGCTCATACAATGAAGCATCCAACATTGATTGGATTTTTCTTTGTAGCTTGCCAACAACCTCCTTTTGGAACGTTGCAGCTCCAGTGATTGGATTTTCTTGTAGCTTGGCTTGAAAATCTTTAATGAATCACTGCTAATCACTGCTAGCACAATTTATTTTGAAAATCTTTATCAGAAGTTTATCACAGCTCACAGCCACGCCCGTCACGCCCGTCCAGAAAGTCAGCGATCCACTCAGCTCTTGACGTCTCGCAAAGAACAGCTTTCACGAGACAGCGGCTGAGCTGCCATTTCTTTGCTCAGCCTGTGGAGAAGTGGAAGAATGACTTGCAAGTTAAGAGACCAGCACGAAAGGAAACAAAGTGAAACAAAGGGTTTCTGTAAGTTTCTGTCTCAAAGCTTAATGCTTTGTGATGTTTTGTGCAACCTCTTCTCTTCAAGTCGGTTTGTGCAACTTGAACAGTTCAAGGCGCGAATGAGAAAACGCCACAAGGCATCGACGCTTCTGCTGCTTTTGGAATGATATCCTCGGGTGTCTAGCCAAGTGCGCACCAAGGCATCTAGAGATTGATCCAATTGCTGGCAACTGCGGTTTGAACCTGCCAAGGTAGTCAGAACTGTTCGAATGTGCCTCCGAATATGTGCTTGCTTTAGCCAAGTCGCTGCAATCAATGGGTGGATCGGAAACTTGTGCAAGGCTGCCTGCGTTCTGCATGGCAAATGCATTTCAGTGGAGTCTCGTCCAACTCGAGAATGCCAGCAAACTGGAAATACTGTTTGGGTTCCCAGCAATGTCTAGACACTCTAAGGAAAAGGCCATATCGATCTTGTTGCTTTGACCTCACATCAAGTCTGCTCGGATCACCAGAAACATTGAGCCTTTCTGATAAGCAACATCCGCTTGGTACCACACTGAGTTTGGCCAAGGAGTCCAGCTGCTGCAGGGCTTCTGTCTCGTTGTTGGCCTGCGATGCATTCGAAAAACTCTCTGAAAGGACACGGATTCCGGATCCGCTTTCAAGCATGTGGAAGCATGCGGAAGCATGCGGAAGCATGTGGTCAAAAAAAAAAAACATACCAAGAGTCAAGCAGGCACCCTCTCCAGGTACAGCATCGTCATGGTTCTATCCAGGCCAGCGCGAAGCGGTCCAAGCCTGCAAGACTACAAGTACCATATATATATATCATTATCATATATCCATATATCATATATCCATATATTACCATATATATATATAAGGGCATGGATGTGTATCGATATGATTCGATATGTATGTGTCATGTTTCAATCGTATCCGCTGCATGGAGTTCCTGAGAACCAGACCTTCTCTGCACCTGAGGCTCACAAAAGCGAAGGCTTTAAAAAAAAGCACTTGCATTCTCAAATCCGATCGCAGCAAAGTGCAATGAATTGTCGCCAAAGGACTTGCACCTTTCTAATCTGACATTGGCACTTTGCATATCTCGCGCCTCAACAGCTAATTCTGCAGAACCTCGAGCTGCGCGTCCAGAAACCAGTGGTGCTTGGCTGAGCGCAGTCGCAAGCCTCAGGAAAGAAGTCCCAAGGGTAGTAGAGAACTGGGTGGATAGTTGGCTGGTTTCTTTCACTGGAGCTGATCACAAATGACTTTACATCCGGGCTCTTTCAAAGAAATCAGCTCAGAGACTTTTTCAGATATCCAAAACCCTTCAGAATGTGAGAATATGTGAGAATGCTGAAGTCCCAGCCATTTGAAGGCTTCTGATTGCTGCAGGCAGTTGGATGCAGAAGCCAAAGCCATGAGGAGCAATGCCTCAAAGTTTCATGACAGCAGAATAATTCACACCACGCAAGATGATACCAAATCTGCCATATTGATCCATATTGCTGCAAGTATCCATCATATATTCAGGATCCGGTAGATTCATGATCAATCAGGGGGTGTGCAACCCCTATCGTCTGGAGCTTCTTTTTGCGATCTGGGTAGGCATTCCACACACAGTTTCAGACCCTTTCGGCACACCCAATGCCCTGCTTAGAGAAGGACACTGTTTTCATCCGCGCAAGCTTCAGCACTGTAGACCTCAACTGCTTGGCATAGACTAAAGTCTTCTGAGCTTCTATTGTTTCTATTGTCCCATTCTCTCATTCAACGCAGGGCAGAGGTTGGTGTGATGCTTGTTTGGAGCATTTCAGCATTGAGACGCTCACCTGAACAAAGCTTGCCCGAAGCAACGCAGAAGGCGACGTGCCTGGAAAATCACCGGGTTCGAATCTTGTCAGCTGCATCAGGCTGTGCATGCGCTGCATGTGAGAAACGAAGAAGCCTTTGGGAGATTTTCTGACTGCTGTCGTGAAGAGGTCGTGCAGCTTGTGCAGCGCCTTCAGATCTGCACAGTCCAAAAGTCCAAAAGTTAGCCCAAAGCCGAGGATCGCAGAGCCACGAAGCGAACATTGAAACAAAGTTCTAGTCTGAGTCGGTATCGTTCAGACAACCTGGACATTGAATTCTAAGCTCCAAGCTCGGATGCTGAAGCCTGAGAATTGCGCCAATTGTTGGGCCTCAAATTGCCGCGTCGCGGGAATCATTAGTCTATTGCTTTGGGAATCCGACGAGGAAACTGCACAGCTCATCCGCGAGAACAAGCTTTTTCCAAATGCGCATGGTCCCATCCCATGTTGAGACGCTACCATGTGGCAATTTGGCCAGACTGAGTAGCAAAGTAGGGGGGGCAACGGCAGCGTACAGTAATCTTTTTTGAGTTGTGCAAATATGTTCGTCTGCCACAAAATCGCTCTGAGGCACTCCAAGTGGACAGCTACAACACGCAACTAGGTCTTCACAGGAATGACTGTGAGCTCATTGCTGACTTAGTTTCTTTCTACTATGCTACCAGCTGCCTTTGCTGGCCAAGATGTCTACTGACTATGTACATGAAGGAAGGCTGATCAATCCTCCTTCCCCAAGAGGTCGAATCGCCGACCACTGATCCATGGGATCATGGACCTTGGCGTTGCATCTGCAGATTCCTTGATATTCCCTTGATATTCCCTTGATGTTTGTTGTACCAGGTCCAGGTCTTCATAAACACAGTGGATTTGAGCTCTTGACGCTTGCCTCGCAAGGGAGATCTCCTGGGAGCCCTCCGAGTCCTGCACTGAGAGGCCTCAGTCTTCCCCGATAGTGGCAGTCCAGACCAACAAACTTTGACTTCTGAAATACTTGGAGATGGGTCAAAACCTATAAACATATTTAGGGAAATAACCATCCATTAACCAGCTATTTTAGGGTACCCTGAGTGTTTTCTGCACCAGGCCTGAAACTGAGAACAGAGTCGAGCGAAGTCGTCGTTTTCTGATGCCAGTGATGATCCCTTCTCCGAGGCCATGGATTTTTACTCGCCATCCAATTAAAACCTGCGGACGTTTTCTTGGATACTGGTGGTGTGGTACACTTATTTTCCCAAGGCAGAAACTCTGACGCAGCTCTGTCAAAAGAGCAAGCATACTAGGTTTGCAACAAGACTAGTGGATGAAAAATGCTAGACATGGGCTTCGCATGCAGTACGTGTCTTGGAAGAGGCTGGGTTGCAAGACATGACGCTGGCTTTGTCTCTATCATGTGTGAGATGCACCGTGCATCACATGTGTTGATTCGTGAGGCATTGCTTTAGCAGAATTTGTGTCACTACACAACCTGATGCTAGATCAGCTTCTTTTGCATGATGTTTAATTATTAAAGTTCAATGCATCACACTGCGTGTGACACTGCATTTACATCACTCAAATAAGAATGCCTCGCTGGACTACTTCCCACACAATACCATGGCACACAACAATTTCTACGAAATCAACTTGACTTGCGTATACACCACACTACACTAGACTACACTACACCAAACTACACTACACTCCACTACACTACACCGTGCGCTACCACCATGCCTTCAGAATTAGGTGCACATGAAGTACATTTTTTCACAGGTCCAAAAGTAAAGTCAGCTGATGTCAGCTGCTATCTTCAATGACTTCTTCCCTGAATTTATCCTTCAAGCTGTACCAACACCGTGCCTCTGGCTTCCAGGCGCACTCCAGCGTTACCCGTTGCCTCCAGTCTTCATCGAATGAACAAATGTATACAAATGTCCTATCAAAATTGGCAAAGAAAACTAAGAATGGATAAGAATGGTAAAAATATGTAAAAATCAGCACAAACGAAGCCGGGATGCAGGTCTGGATCAGTCTGCGTCTGCGGCTGACTTTGCACTTTCACAGAGATACCATCAGACGGACCATAGTCGCCACAGGGTCTGGAGATTGAGTTGCGGTTCAGCAACAAAACCCCATCTGCATGAGAGCCCAAATGTCTCAGTCTGAGGACAGCATCACCCAAATGCTCCGAAAGTGTAGCTTCGCTGTCTTCAACGTTCATCGAACGGAAGATGAGCTCATCCTTCCCTCGTAACAGCATCTGCCAGAGGGTGAGCTCACCACGGAAGGCCGTTCCAACGTTGAGGCACAAGAGTTGTTGGTCTTCACGTTGGAAGACCAAGGTCCCACAAGTGTCCAGGCTTAGCGAAATATTGGCCTCACCACACAGACCCGGTCCCACCACTAGTGTCCGTAGCATATCGCTGTGAACTCGTGATACCTCAGGCTTTGATGGCAGCACAAGGTACTGAAATCCTAATGCCAAACAAGCCAAAACATGCCAAAACAAGAAATCCTGGGCAAGCACCAATCATCTGCAGCTGTGAAACCATGCATAGATCTTGAGTGAAGGTCAGCACTAAACAGCAAGGTAGACCGACTTCATCTGTTTCTCCACCATCAAGCACATCTGCAGCAACCAAGCGAATGAAGAAGCCTGCCTGCCAACAATAGTCACTCATCGTGTTTGGCTTCCAGCTCTAGAAGACACAATCTGGTCGGTCTGTCGAATTCGTGATACAAATCATTGAAGAAATCTCTTCTTCAGTTCGATAAGAGATTAAAATGTATTGAACTTGTCATGTTCTTTGAGAAGTAGAAGTGCCTCCACTTTCGCATCATTCACATTGACCGTTGCTGTCATTGAGACCGGTCGTTGGCAGCGCCGCCCCGCCAGCAACTTCATCTCACTTAGCTCTGGCACCATTCGCATCTGCCAAGGAGCTGGAGCTCAGCTCTACAAATGACATCTGCAAAAACGGCTCACTGCCTTTCAAATTTCTCTAACTCTTCGGATCATCACGGAATATCACAGATCTAAATTTGCAGAAATCTGATGAAATATGCTGCCTCTGTCCCTCCCTTGATGACAATCCGGCACCTGTCGACAAATCTCGGATCCCTCGAAGTCTAGATCTCGGCATCCTGGCATCGACGGCATCGAGGTTAAGGCCACAATTTCTGTGGTGACCAAAGGCCAAAGGCCCAAAGGTATGGTCAGGGACGGTCAGGAGTCCTGTTCTGTACCCGTCTGGAACGACAGATGTACCAAAGATGTCAACTGCACCACCTACGTGGAGGTGGAGAAGAGCGTCCTTAGCGAAACCAGGCCTGAAATACTGAACTACCGTTCCATTTACGCTCATCTTCATGCTGTCAAGAAAGTATGCAAAGGGGACAAAGTTTCCCTGTTTTGGGGCTGTGAGTTTGCAAGTTCGATGGCCTTTGCAGAGTTTTCTGTTCTGAAGATTCTTCTGGTGTTGTACCTGTTCTAACTCCTTGTCCTTCACCGGACTTCTTGCTCATTCTTCAAGCGTCATATGAGTCATATGATGGATTCTACCCTGCATCTAGTTGGCGATCTAGATTGGATAGATATGTTCTCCGTGGTTCTACTAGCCAAGGTTTAATCTGCAAAAGAGGCGGGATGATTACTCCCAAACGTTGGCTTCATTTGCATCCACGGTCCCCTGTGTTCAAAATAATATAGCGCAAAGTCCCGGCTCAAGCACATGAACAGAATTGACACCAAACCACCCCATCCCAAGACATGGCGCAAGACCAGCAATCAAATCCGCCCACACCGCTTTGGCGGTGAAGGCGTGCTTATTGGGGGGCAAAACAGCAACACTAAATGCTCAATGACATTTGTTAATATAGCAGTCGCTATATCAGCTTTAGCTGGGGGGGGGGCCAAAAACGGTTTCGCACCGAGACCAGAATACGGTGGTGTTTTCGACATTTTTCGAGGATTTTTGGGTGTCTGAGCGCAAGAGGGTATTGAAATGGAATTTTGGGTCATTTTGGTAGCTTTCCGGCAATGGAAAAACGGCCAAAAATGAAAAAAACATTGTACATAGCAAGATTTTGCAGGGTTTTTGGATGCCAGAGCATTGAAAACACTGCAAAAACAAGTGTTTTGGACTGACGTTATAGCAAAAAACGTGTAAATTACCGTATGCTTGACTGGAAACATTACAAAAACACTGTCAAAAGCAATGTTTTGGAAGGATTTACTGCCTTTATGGCAAAAAACGTGTAAATTACCGTCTGTTTGACTGGAAACATTGGAAAAACACTGTCAAAAACAATGTTTTGGAAGGATTTCTTATATATATGTTGGAGTTGGCTACCGGCATTGGAACATGGAAAAATTGAAGAAAACACTGTAAATAGCGGTATTTTCAACGGTTGGGGAGATAAGGGAATTGGAAGCATTGTCGAACATGATGTTTTCGACCGGTTTTATGGCGACAAAAGTGTAAAGTACCGTGCTTTGAAGGAAACCATTGCAAAAACATGGAAACACATTCAAAGAACACGGGATTTGGGGGACTATCTAGGCGTCGTTGTCTAGCTATTTGAAATTCCGCAGCTTGGAGAGCCTCCAAGGGAGGGAAAAGTGAAAATTCCATAGCTTGGGAAGCTGTCACGGCGGGGAAAAGTGAAAATTCCCTAGCTTGGGAAGCCCCCACGGGGGGGAAAAGGAAGCCCCCACGGGGGGGAAAAGTGAAAATTCCCTAGCTTGGGGAGCCCCCACGGGGGGGAAAAGTGAAAATTCCCTAGCTTGGGGAGCCCCCACGGGGGGGAAAAGTGAAAATTCCCTAGCTTGGGGAGCCCCCACGGGGGGGAAAAGTGAAAATTCCCTAGCTTGGGGAGCCCCCACGGGGGGGAAAAGTGAAAATTCCCTAGCTTGGGGAGCCCCCACGGGGGGAAAGTTAAAATTCTTAGCTTGGGGAGCCCCCACGGGGGGAAACCACCCTTAGCCCCTCTCACGGACCGAAATAAACCTGCGGTGTGGGCGGCCACCCCACGCGAAGCGGGGTGAATATACAAGAAGGATTAAAGTAGCAAGGTAAAATTGCAAGGAGTAAGTCCATCCTATGTTTATAAGATATGTGATATAGATATATATATATATATATCTTCGTGCAGTCAGTAATTTCAGTCTGAATGCATTCAGTCAGGAAATCTGCTCGAATCTGAGGATTCCGCCTAAGGCTCCAAATTCCGCCCGAACCCACTTTAGCCAAAAAATTATCTTTGTGTTCTCAAAAAAATCGTTACGGCCATTTACGCCTGAATCACGTGTGTTTCCGCCCGAATCACGTGCAATTCCGCCCGAATTCATTTTCCCCAAAAATACAGCATTTCAATGTTTCCGATTGTTGAAACTGAATTCCACCCGCAGTCAGATTTTCTGTCCGACACCCCCTTCAGGCATATAATGTTGAAAAGGCAGAAATTAATGTCCGAATGAAGATCCAGGTATATATATAAGTATAAGTATAAAATTGTACAATTATATGATACGAATGTACATTATATAAATGATATACGTGGTATTACGTGGTACGGCATATCATCTTGAAGCGACACATCTCGATACCGAGGCCAGTGCCAAGTGTGGCGAATGGAAAGCTCTGCAAAGGAAGAGCGTCGCGTGCTGCCTGCAGCGCAGTGATGCAGTGATCGTTGGACAGTCGGTGACAGTGTCAGGGATGGGGCCTGCATGCAAGTGTTCGAGAAGAGTGGTGGTCGCCATCTGTGAGGTATAGCTCTTTTTCTCCCCGGTAGGCGACAAACAAACGTTCCTTGGTTGAAAAGGTGCAGATCTTGTGCACAGCCGCACCATGAATTCTATAAGCTTGAATGATTGACTATGTAAAATCTTAAGGACGTTGATCTTTGTTACTTTGTTACTACAAATTGTGGGCAACGTCAGCCACATCGTCAAAGCGTCAGCATGGCTCTGGTGGATGAAGTCATCTCTGCGCGCAGCAATGAACCTTCCAACAGACCGCCCAAGGGACAAGTCGTTACAAACGAGGAACCGAGCAACCATTCGTGTGTTTGCAGGCGAGGCACAGAGCAGGCATAAAGGATTTGTTGACATGATCAATGCCCTCAATGTCCTGTGGGGAAAGAAAGAACTTTTTGGCTTTTTTTTGAGACTCCTGGTGTCACGAATCCAATAACAATCCTATCACGCAGCTCCTCAAAGTCGAAGCCTGCTCGTGCTTTGATCGCTGAACGAGCTGCGGACAGCACCGCGCCTGTCCACATCATCTGCGCTCACGTGACTCACATGACTGGCTTACCTGCTCATCGCTGGAATCTCAACTGATTCCCAAGAATTGCCGAGACACGTGCTGCCCAAGTTGGGATCAATGCCTCACGCTCATCTCCAAATTCAAAGGAAAATTGCAGCTCTGCAAATACTCATAAAGATTGAACTCAGGTTCACACCCGTCTACGCGCTAATTCTGTGGCAAGATCACGCAAGGACACAAACCTGGGGCAGCACAGCTACCACGTGCAGAAACCCAGGCGGGCACACGTCTTAAGACACGTTCCGCTTACAGGACTGTTGTCAAAGCAACTTGGATACTGCAATGTGAGCTTCGTTGTTTTGGAAATGCATGCCGCAAGCCTGTGGCTCAAATCGAATAGGGACAACGTGTCTTTTCTTTGCGATGCTATGAAGATCTATGAAGTCATTGTTTGGGCCCCAACAACAGTAAAGAATGTACAGTATCTTCCCAAAACTATGCAGAATTCCATGAACCATGAATCAAGTGCACCGTCCCTACCCCACGGCATCTAAGCCCAGCCCGATCCCAACCCATCCTCCCTGCAATACATTGTGCCGACCAACCCAGACACACAGCTCACCTATCCCATCTTACCCGTGCAACGCATGGTATCACCTGTATGTTAACGTCTTTAACCTAAAACCAACTGTATGCAACTATGGCATGAGCCGAGCGTACAAGTTCTAGGTAGGTTAACATACCCAAACCCATAGCCTCACCCGCGCCAAGAGCTGAAAAAAGCGTTTCCTACTTCAATTTCTTTGTGTCTCAGGCTCAAAGTAGAACTTTCAAAGCGGAGCCTATGTTTGCCAACAGCGCTTAAGTGCTGCCAGATAGCGGACTGTCAAGCACCAAGCCAGCAATGGAGGGGTCCCTATCAGCATGCAGAATCGCCTCGGCTTCAACACAGCAAGGTATGCAGCTGCTGAATCCATATGGAGCCGAACCAAAAGCAGCTGCTGCCACGCTACCGTAAAGGCCCCCATGGATCTTCCCCATAGGGCAATACGCGTAACTCTTCCAGTGGATCGGAGGTATTCAATGCACGTGGCCAAATCATCGCGTTCAAACCTCGGGCTAAAGTGGTAGAGTTAGGAGCCGTATAGGACCCGGGTAGGAGGCGAGAGATCATGCTTTGTTCCTTGAGAGGGGTGAAGAAAAGATCTTGGGCTCCTTGGTCACAGACTGAGGATGCTTAAGAGATATCAACAAGTCTTAACCCTCTGCCAAATGATTCACAATGCTGTCGAAGCACCAACCCAAAGAAATGTACTCGCCCTCTGAAATCCCAGAGCCGGCGAAGTCAAAGCAAAAGAGCATGATTCTCAGTGGCAGGAGAAGCCTTGGTTCATTTGATTCCAACTTAAGCGTCTCAGCTGTGTTGAAGGCGAAAAGATAGAAACATAAGTTGAAGACAGTTGGAGATGTTTGAGAGCGATTTGCTGTCGCAAAAGCAATAAACACAGACTGCTTTCCTTGCTCTTGGTGCGTAACGGTAGTAACGGGAGGGCCTCCAATCTGCAGGATGAATTGCCATGTAGATAGATGACCTCAAAGCTTCAATATGCTTCAATCATCACATAACTGCAGATTGCCAAAAAAAAATGTATTATAGTCAATTCAAACCGGGTGAAAAGCGTGTATCAATTTGCAAGCAAGCTTCGCAAGGTCGTTCTCGGGACCAGTTTTCCTGCAGGCACATCTACCGGCCGTTCGGCATGACAGCTATGACAGATCTACCATGGTGAACAAGATGTGAGTCATCTGAGTCATGATAATTCCGTTGGAACAAAGCTACAGCGTTTCAGCATGTACCGAATGTACCGTCCTGAGTTGGTACAGCCGGGTCTGGAATGGGTTCGAACAACGAGCACCTGGGGAGGTCGCAAAGATTCGCAAAGTACATGCCTTACATTTGCCTTACCTGTTTCAATGATTTCAATGAGTCTCTGCCCAAAAAATGAGCCTGGGACCTCGCAAAGCTGTAACTCCTTCGAGACTCCTAGCATCTCCTAGCCTTTTTTCTTTGGCCAGGTCACTGCAAGGTCTGACCGCGGGGATTATGAAGGACGAAATCCTCTCGACGACCATGTCCCTTGGTGGACAAGCCAAATTCACGAGGTGCTGCATGGACTGTGATGTGTCTAAAATGAATATTGGGGACATTGATAGTCCACAAATATACTGAAGCAGGCCTAAAATGGCCTAAATAGTCTTTCAACTTTCAAGCATCACAACCTGTACAGTGGAGAAAGCCACCATCAACCTCCAACACTGCAGTGCCTTGTCATTGATCTTGAATGTTCTTGGTCCCAGCTTGCTTGGCGAGTAATGGCACCGGGGTGGCCTGCATCCATGGTCAATTCTTCCAACTCAAACAGTTCAGTTTGCGCAATGCAAGTCTGTTGATGCACACTGCACTGACCCTCGCCTGATAAACAAACTCAACAGCAAGTCTACTGGAGACCGAAAGTCTGCCTTGCAGGCACGAAGGCGTTCAATAAGCATGGATGAGTCATGGATGATCGTGGATCAATAAGAGTGAGTTCAACTAAAGAACTATCAAATCATGTTGCTTGATCCGTGGTTTTGCTTTCCAGCCTGCAATAGCTGAACGTTCCCAGTTTCCACTGGCGGCATCAGCCGCCATCAGCCCAACACAAATCGTCTCATCATGCGTTTGCCCCGCGCTACACCGGGGACTTTGCAGTGGTACTGTTTCTTTCTTACATCCATGATTCTGTTGCTGGCTGTTTGCATACACTTCAGGAATCTTTAAGACACTGAAGACACTTGTTTCTGTGTCTAGCGAGGAAAATAGGGACTGAAATTCAAAATGGATGCAGAGAATCCTCGCTATGCAAGTGGATAACGGATAAATATCTACTGACTGACATTGTCGCCAAGCTGCTCTAGCTTCCGCACAGTTTGGCTACTTCAATAGCATTCTGAGAGATCCGAAGATGGAACAGCTGCATCACAAAGGAAAGCAAACACTGGACTCGCCGCAACGAAACTAAAGACAAACAACTGTTGGTTTGATTGATCACAGGCAACGCATCCAATGGCCCAGACCCAGGATTCACGCATCCGCTGATCCTGCAGTGAACAAGTAGAAAAAGAGTCTCTCAGTGGATAACCAGACAACTCCCAGCCTCTTGGCTGCAGTCCGCTGATCCTGAAATGAAGTTCAAAGCATCGAGAGAAAGCAGACACGGAACGCAAAAAAATGGCTACCTCGTTCCAAGGATTTCCTGCGTAGGCCCCTCCATAACCTTGCAAGTTTTTGCACGAGCCCTTTCGTCTGGCCGTCTGGACTGCAAAATGAGCTTTGAATCCTCTCAGATATATGTGTGATCAAACGCATCTGGAGAATAGAGGGTGGGCAATAATTAGAGTTTCGCCTTTGAGCGCACACCAAACAAATTGAGCTCACGGCGAATCGGCGAGGCAGTGTAGGCATGCAATGTGCAGAGCAACGTTGGCAGGAGTTGCCTGCGCTTGGGGGCTGACTAATCAAAGAAAAAAGATCTTGCGAATGGCTCCAGAAAGAGATTTGATTCACTTCAGCCTCATTTGCAAGCACCACGCGCACTGCGTCAATCACTGTCAAAGGGCTCGGCAGGACGACATCCACCTCGCAGCTGTCAACTCGAAGCCGCACACAGGCGTCCTTTCGGCTGCTCAGGCCAGCACAGTAGAATGCCCAAGGATGGTTCGAACCTTGGGTCCAAGACAACATGTGCCGTGAAATCGCTCAAGAAAAAACAGGAAGACTGACCTATGACAATAAAATAAGTAAAATGAAGATTGATGTGCAATGCGATCTGCACTCGTGGAAGCTGAGCCTATTGCCCAGGTCAGCTCAGGTTTTGGAGGAAGCCTGAAGGCAAATGATGTCTCACGATCTTGAAGCTTCCACTGAAATGGATCGAAAAATGGGACAAAACAGAACAAAGAGATACAAACAATGAACAAACCAAGACAGGTCTGGCACTCGAAACTTGGTGTCTGACTCTGCTGAAAACTGCTGTAAAGCCTCTGCCAGGAACACGAAAGCCGGACGGACCTAGGGCATACGCGCCATGTGCCATGTCCGGGGGAAGGTGTTCGAAGCTTCTCAGCTAGACACGGTGCGTCACACTTCGTGGATTTCTTTGACGTGTTTATCAAAGAAAGAATCATAAGAATCGCTGGGTCATGCTTTCAAGCTATGACAGGCTGACATAGGCTGACAAGCAGCTCATTTTGGAACATGTGCAAATTGCAAGTCATTTAGCTGTTAGAGATATCAGTCTGGGCCAGACTGTGTCCATATTTAGGACAGCCTGGCAAAAACAGCTCCATGCGTGTGGCTGCTTCAAAAGCCCCTATACAGCGAATTGCCCAGATTTTCTGGAAGAGCTAGAAACGTGATATCACATCACACTGCAAATTCTGGAGCAAAGCATTGTCAAACAAAGGTAGATTCATCACATGGAAACTGAGTCAAACACTACAGGAACATATTTAGAAAATCCTACAAGATCCTAGACGCTTCTTTGTGCGTCAGTGACTAACTCTCGATCCCAGGGCATATCTTCCACCCTGCGGCATTCACACTGCCATCGGAAAGCCAATAGACATTGCTGTCTGGGATTACTCCTTGAGGCCCATCTCTGCCGGAGTAGGCCTTGCAGTTCACCAGCAAGGCATCGTAGGCCCTTTCGGTTGAGAAACTCTGCACCTGGATAGGCACGGCCGCAGTGACGTTCACAGCGATCGTGCAAGCCTTATCATGGCGGGATGGAAGTTGTTCCCAGACTTCGTGCCATGTGCTTAGATCAAAACAGTTTTTGAATTCCTCTGTCTGTGGTGATTCTTCTTATGAAAGGAGCTTTTCTATGGGGATTCTTTGTCGTTTGTCATGGCTCATAACTCTGCCGTTTTCTACATTAAAGCCAGGAAGCAAAGGAGCCAAAACTCCGATTGCCCAGCAAAGAAACTACACGGATCAAAGGCACAGCACCCCCACCAGAAAGTTAGCCAAATACTACAGCCGGCAACATTATCATTTACGGTTGTCTCACATTAAAGACATGCAAAGCTGGAAACAGAAGCAGGTTGTAAAATGTAGTGTTCCATGAATGCAGCGCCGCCCAATCAAAGTAAAGAATAGCCCCTTGCACGACAAGTTTGGAACCCACTGCCGTGATTGATATCAAACGAGAATGCATCAGAGTGAATTCTTGACCCCTTAACTACTCAACTCGCTCAAAGATCCAGACTCAAGACGAGAAGCTTCCTGCATCGTATAGTTGGCAGGGAAATTTGGGCTTTGAATACAACCGGACTCGTCCATGGTGCAAGGGCCATGAACGACTGCCCACATCATTCCATCAAAATCCGTCGTTTCATCGTCCTGATCTGAAGCCACCATTCTTTTCATGACATTGTGCATCCATTCAGATGCAGAGGTGACGCGGGCATACACTCCAGGAAAGCCCTCAAGCCCACAACCATCACCCCAGGAGGTAACACCTCGAAGTACGTATTGCCCAGACTCTTTGCACACCAAAGGGCCACCGCTGTCACCTCAGGTGTGAACTGGCCAGTCCAGAACGATGGTCTTTGTCCAAGAGTGCTTTGTTCCTTTCTTGTTTATTCGTGTTTGGCTCCCCAAATTGGAACACGTCTGCAGGATCAGTGCAGCCAAGTGCCTTGGCAGGTGTCAGTAATTCCACTTTGAGATCTGCCAGAAGCGCAAAGCATCGAAGAGGTGATGCTCTCGTTTGTCTCTGCATAATCGCGCTCGCAACGGCTGTTGTCCAAGACCTTGACCTGGAGACATCTGCGCATTGCACAGGCATGCCAGGCCGGCAGGCACGACGACTCAACAGTACCATTTTACCATTCCACTTAGCATGGCAACTCCGGTATAAAATGACCAGCCTCAGTCTAAGTTTAGCCATACCAATCTATTATTGATATTATCTATATAATATGTATGTATTTATATAATTTATATATATATATATGTATAAATCCATATATATATATAATACTATATAGTCAAGACATTTAGGTCAAAAGCGTTGGTCTCATCTTCCATAAAGCACTTCCAAGGCAAACCCTAGGCCCTAAACCCTACACAGATTCTAGGATCCGAGCAGGAGCTTCCTGCAGCAGTTCCGGAGAAGGTCCTGGGCAACTAGCAAATGTCTTCTGCCAAAGCTTCACACATACATGATACATAAATATCTATATAATTGTATATACACGTGTGTGTATGTAGGTGTATATATATATATATATGTATATATATATATATATATGTATATACATATATACATACATACATATATATATATATGTATTATATATATATTGCGTACTTGAGTACTGTAACTAAGAATATCTAAGTAACATGTTTACGGCAAAAAAAAACGGTGGTAGTATCTTCTCATTGGGACAAGCAGACTGGAAGGCTGCAGGATCCACAGGGCAAATATTGTGTCAGAGGATGGTGCTGTTCATGTGCACTGTGGACTCCATGTCGCAGGACAAACTTGGATCTTGCAAGTGTGGGTCCAGCCACACATGTCTGTAATGTCTGTAGAAGAGCCATCAGAGCAACTGCTCTTTTGAATCCGATTGAATTCATGCCGTTTTTTTCACTGTTTAGTGAAAATTGTTCTGGGATTCAGTTTTCGAACAGTAGATCCACAAGTGTATTCTCCCAGTCTTTTCCGATCTACGTGCCGAAGGCAAGCAGCTTCTTTATAGGTTTCGTTCAAGAAACCAACCACTCATGCCTGCGACTTATTTTGGCCAAAATGCATTTTAAAAGCCTATAAAAGCTTACCAAAGCAGCTGAGCGTCCTGAGGACATCAAAGTGCCCCAGCCGGTGATACTACACTCCATACCAGTCTCATCAGCACTTTTGGGCAAACAAGCTACTCCAATGCAGTCACTGATCGGCACTTCCTTGTCCAACTCCTTACTTTGGCAGAACAGCGGTTCAGCTACTGTGGTTCAACCTCTCCAGCCTGGCTCTTGTAAACTCCTCAGATTTCAAGTCAATCTAAAACTGGCGTTACGACATGCTCTTGACTCTTGAGATCTCTTCAGCACATGCCCTTAACCCCTGAAACTCTCTGATTTGAAACTGGTTTGAAGAAGGCAAGGAGCCACCAAGGCGAAGTCAAAATCAGAAGTGACCTTGTTGTACATGGGGTGCGTGTAGATGCCCTGAACTCTTCGCTCGACAGAAATTCCATTTGCAGCTTCGTCATCCGAAAATTGGTTGAAGTCTCCTGCAACAACTCGGAGCCTCCGCATTTGACAAACGTTCAAGTTAGCAGTGCAGTGAGCAGCTGTAAGAACCCATCCAGGTGCAATTAGTGTTCCACCACAAAAGGGAATGGCTGGATGATCCTCACGTTGATTTCTCAAACTCACCTGCCATCTCCAAACACATTGTGCGGCGTCCCTCCCGTGCACAATGCCACTCTTGTAGCGCTTCCTCCGTTGACAAAGTCAGCATTAGAGGTGAGGACGACATGGTTTTCAAAGGCGCTGGAATAAATTACCAAAGCTTTATGCACTTTGTGGGTTCAAACTCTGTGAAAAGATCAGGTCCTCGAAAGTCCCGCGCCTGTTTCCCACTATTCCACACTGCGTGTAATCTGGAACAGCCTTCCCACGTAGCTGTTCTTGTGCGGCGCTCAGCCAGACCAAGATCGCAACGAGTTCAAAACGTGGCATTCGCAGCGCAAGGAAAACGGGAGCTACTTTCGAGCCCCCATTCTGCAAGAATACTAGACAAATCCAAGAACAACGTCTTGCATTCTGAAGTGTTGCAGCAAGTGCCTTTACCAAAGGTGCCACTAAAAGATTGAAGATCGTGTTCACTGCATTGAATGATTAAAAATCATTTTGACTGCGTGTCACATCCTCATGGACATCATGGTTGTCATCACTATCAAAGCGGTAACGACGACCCGGCAACAACTTCACTGTAACGACCACATCTGTCTCACAGTGGCAAATGTGGTCCGTGTCCATATCCCCCAGAGATGCCCAGATTACATCAGCACAATCACCACCAGCATCGACATCACTGTCAGTAGCGCTAAGGAGAAGCAGCACAAGGAGCAGCTGTTCGGTGTTACAATGACCAGGAGCTGACTAGACTTCATATCTCCAAAGATGCATTAAGGACTCTCAATTTGCAGGAGACTGGGACGCCAGCTCTCTCCATCAAGTTTGAAGACTTCTGGTCCTACAGCTTGACTAGTTGATGTTGAGTGATGTTGAATAGAGAGATCTGAAAGCGACTTGAAGCAGGGACGGGGACCGACGCGGACCCTTTCTGGCAGCGTAATTTCACAACGCTGCAGTGGGGCATGCAAAATCATGCAAATCTCTTCATAAAAGTGTCCAACTCACATTGATGGTCCTGTTTCCCTCCCGAGTTCGCATCTGTCACTTCAAAGTCATCCAAGCCTCCGAAGCTCCGGGAAACTTCCACAGCGGCATGGTAGCAAATCACAAAGTCCATTCTTGGAATGATCTCAACTATCCTTACATTTGGATTTCTCTGAAAATGGGGTATAAATCCACTGGGTTATCATCTGTAGACACACCTTATAATTGCCCCATTTGTAGACACACCCATCTGCAAGTGCTTCTGTGACCAGCAAATGCCGCACCTACGCCACCCAACTTGCCCTCCATGAAGATTTCCAGACAGCGGTTGCGCAAAGCACGTGAGACCTCGCCGAAATTACTTCCTACCAAGCCACACAATGTCGATCCTTCACATGAGTCGCAGTTCCAAAATCCATTTGCTGCAAATATCCGTAAATCTCAATGGAGAATAAGGTCTTGGGAACGGACTGTTGAGGGTGCTCCACCAGTGGTCATGGTAAAAAAGACTCTGAAATCTGGATGTGGCCTTGTTGCAGAGTGCCACGAGTCTAATCCAAAGTTGAATTACATTGAGAGTTTCGGCTTTGAGCCCATTCTTACACCACCTGAAACAAAGCAGCATTGCGAAATGCGGACGCAACTGTCATTCCCTCTACGTCCAATAATTCTAATGGCCGGCTCATCCAACTTAGCTGCATGCCGAACAAGTCGCTCTTCACCTGACTCTGTGAGCCTCAAGCGACAGCCGAAGACTGCTTCCTGTATTTGGATCACTGGTTGAAATCTCCTGAGATCCTGGCAGAAGAAAACCATCAGGTTCCAGCAAGGAGTTCAAGCGGTCCAAAACCGCCGGGGCTGCCTTCACACGTGGGCAAGCTTGGATGGCACGTGATGGTACTATAATATAACGTACCGAACCATTTCAATCAGTGTCATTGACCGATTTCACATTGTATCTCAAAGGAAGAAAGACATTGCAGCTGCTCTCCACCGCTATCAAATGAAATGTTGAACACGCTGTCTATAGGTCTTGAAACGGTGGGACCTTACATTTAGAGGGAAAATTGTTTGAGTCCCAAAACAGGATCACTGGCAGTGTACGTCGATTCCAGTCGCACCTGTTCGGCATGCGAAAGAAGAACCCAGCTGCCCTCCATCATCGCTGTGACAAGAGGCCCGTCGACCTCGGACCATAAGGAATTCTCAGCAATTCTCAGCAACCATTGGATAGAAAAAAATGTAGAAGAAAATGTAGAAGAAGATGTAAAGACACCCAACAGAAATTGGCGGCTGCGCTAAGCGGCCAGGTTTGGACGTTTGATCGATGCCGAGGTCCCATCCCATTCAAAGCAGCCCGCCGACTGTTTCCGGGCCCTGTGCTGAGGTCTCATTACCCACACAAACTGACAAAGCTGAAAGCCAGAGTCATGTCATGCCTAAGTTACGCCTGAAGTCGATTCCAGCATGGCAACAGCATGGCAATACTATTTCAAAAGTCACACCTAAGTCAGCCTAAGTCATGCTCATGCTGATCATGCTGCTCCCCACAGGGACATCGCCTTTGCGTTGAAAGCGAGTACACCAGAAATCACAAAGCGAATTTGATTGCAAATGATTGCAATTGGAGGGTTCACAAAGGCTCACAATGCACTGCTATCTCTGATGGATTTATCCCAACGAAAAAAGTGTGACTTCCGCCATGTTGTGTTGAAAAGATTTACAGAAATCGAAAGAAACGACTTTAGTTTTATCATGTTTTATCTATATCCACCTTGTTGGAATGTCAATGTGCTTGAAGCCAATAGTCCGACTTCAAAAGGCCACCTTTGATTTAGTTCATCACCCCATGAGCCTTGCAATGTCAAGTTGTCCCTCCAGGCGCTTCAACATCTCCTGGTGGAACACTACGACGCTCAAAGGGTGATCGATGAAAAAGGGCTCTCCGAAGTACGACAAGCAAAAGTCGCTACAAGCTGCTTCAAGTGTCGTTTCAGTTGTTCCAAAATGTTCTGTATGAATGTATGAAGTATATGAAGTGATGCGAAGCAGTGTCTTTGGCAGAAGTCGAGAAATCACCGATTCTAGTCCTGCTGAACCCTCTGCGCTTCGTGGTTCTGTCCACGCGTTTTTAGCCTTGCTCTGAAAGAGACTCCACATCCAAGACATACAGTGCAAGCATGTCCGCTGAGTGTCCTGACCTCTCCTGTAGGGCAGAAGCCTGAATCAGTCACTTCCGTCACTTCCAGCATTGCAACAGGAAAGCTTCTGGCGTTTCTGCACTTGTAATTCCCAGGTACAGTAGACTGCAGCATACTGCACTCAGAACTCACAATGAATTGACGCAATGGAGAAAAAAACAGAAGCGACAATGGCCTGTGATAGGAGCTTCACAATGTCTACCTTTCATCTGCTAGATGCACTCAGCAGCAAAGAAAAAGAAACACACAATCATGGTGAATCGCGTGTTTGTCACGTGTGCTTCAGGTCCGCTGTAAAATATTCAAAAGAAGATCTGCGCGTTCAAAAGCAGGTGCACTCAAGCATCCAACTTATCCTTGAGGTCGCAGCGTCTGTATTGTCAGAAAGTGACTCCAACTCTGCACCTTGCCTGTCGTCTCAGGCAATTGTAGTAAGCCTATGCAAGCCTATGCGAGCCTATGCAAGCCGCCGAGACGCGTCAAGACATCAAAAACACAGTTGAAGCACCGCAGAGCAACACCCTGCCTAAAGCACTCATCCAGCATGTTGCACGCAGCCGCGTCCTCTTCAACTTGGCGAAGACCATGGACCAGAGCTCGAACACCATGCGCCCAATGCCGCAACTGGCTTCGAGCATCAACCTGCCATGTACTGATTTAGAATTGTCTAGATGGTCTTTGAAAGATTGCCTTTTGATTGTTGATATTGGTTGATATTGACATTCCACGCATTTCGTTGCCCAATCAGCACTGCGAACTCTCTGCCCTCCGCTACAACTGAAACGGGTAGGGCCTGCTCGAAGCAGCCCAAGAGTTCGCTTGCATCCATGGCGGGTGTTAACGGAACCTGCCAAAAGGATCCAAAAGGCAAGACAATTTCGACAAAAAGTGATTCCGGATGATTCCGGATTCGCCGGATTCCGATGATTTTGCAGCTTGGTGAAAGAGTGACACTCAATGCCTGGCCTCCTGGAGTGGCATTCGAGCCATAGCCTTGAAGAAAGCGGCAACATTGTACAAAATGTGTAGCACTGCACATTTGTCCACGCTTCTCCCCAAAAACAAAAAGTTCAGCAACAAAACTCGTGTCTGAACGGTAGGTGATTTCAATCACCATGAGCACAACAAAAATCCGTCTCTCCATTGCAGCCAAGCAACGGCCAACCATCTGACCACACTGTGTTTGCCAGAGGCCGGACCACCAACGATCAGGACAGGCCTTAGACACACCGGAAAGCGAAAGCATGCCTGTCACTTCTTGAAATGCAGATGCAAGTAGTACAAGTGAAGCAGCGTGAAGATGTGTGAAGACGTGTGAAGATGTGTAAATATGTGTGAAGATGCAGAACATTTTTTTCAGCTGACTATGGCCGATATTCGTCTGGACGCAGGGATTTTGTTTCGTCTTAGAATCTCTTCCTCTGCGCCCTCCACAGCAGCACGCTCCAAAACAATGATCTCTGGGAGAAAGCCAGAACCTGAACCAGCTCAAGCACGACTTGTTATAGTCACTTGTTGCGGTTGGGTGCTCAGAAGCGAGATAATTAATAAGGAGACAAAACCATGTGGACATGTTTAATTCAGCAACCTCCTCCCTGCGCACCCCCAAAGGTTATTCCCTGCCTCTTCCAAATAGCTCGAATCGAAGATGTTCGCCTTTGAAGGAGTCAATAACCTCTGACAAGTGTGCCAGATTGCGTATACGCACTGGCTTGCCATCGTTCCCAACAAAGGCTTTGAGTCGGGCATTCCGGACATCTTGAAATCCCAAATTGATGGTGTGCGACAGGACATAAGACAACACCACCACCTGTTCGTCAGGAAACTCACGTTCCCTTGAATCAAGAATCTCGGCCAAGCCATTGCACCGTTCCTTCTTCCACTTCTCTCCAAACGTGGCTCGCAAATACTGTCGCGACAGCACTACGAAAACGAGGCCACCGATAATGCAGTAGTCAAGAAGCCATGGCGCCTCCTTTTCCACTGAAACCAAAGGCTCCTGCGGGAGCAATTCCAAGGTGCATGATATCTGAGTACCATTCCGCAAGATTTCCGCGTCCAGCGATTCTCCAACGAACTTGTCTATGGCTACATATGGAAATGGCACTCGATCGTGCCTTGACGAACCGCACACAAAGGGAACGCAACCATCATTTCCAATCGGAACCCCGGCCAGTGACAAAAGCACATCACCTCTCTGCAAAACTTTGGCATTAGGTGTAGTCGGGTCGACGGATTTGATGATCACGCCACTTTGCCCTTTGACCATCCCCAAAGCACGTCGCATCCCCGCATTCTCTAGCCTTTGAGTGGAAAATCGACCGTGCCCAAAGGCCGTAACTCTCATGGTGTTCTCATCAGATTTCGGGCCCTTCGGGCTGCCCTTCGCCACCCGACGCCAGGCTGTCAGGAATTTTTGAACCACGCTCACAGGAATGATGAAACCAATGTTTTCAGTGGACCCGTCTTTCAATGATTCGTAGGCAACCCCTACACAGCGGCCTCCAGCTATCAGGGCTGGTCCTCCCGAATTCCCCGGATTAACTGCAGCATCGATTTGAATGACAAGGCGATTCCTCCATGGGTCTGGGTTCTCTTCATAATCCAGCCGACTCACCACCCCCTTCGTCACACACAAGTTGTCGCCGCCAGTGGGATAGCCAACACAAACAACTTCAGAGAAGAGCGCAGGCACATCACTGCAAAGTGTCTGAGCACTCAATGAACCAGTCCAGAATGACTCATCTCGGACAGTGAGGATTGCTAAATCACAATCGGTTGCACGCGCCAAGACTTCTGCTTCGAACTTCTCGTCATCACCACGTTTTCGCACCTCCTAAGCAAGGGCTTTGTCATATGGTTGGTCTAACCCCATGTGTCCAGCAAGCTCTCTTTCATCTGTTTTCAACCCAAGTGCCACAAAGCATCAATACAACTCGCATGAGCAACGCAGTGCCGATTTGTGAGCAGCAGACGCTCTTCCAAGCTAAGTACAAATGCGCTTGAAGTTGATGACAGCTGCCTGCCAAGCATGAAGGGGCCATGTGAGGTGCTGTCTCGCTGTCATGACAATGGAAGGTATTTCATCTGCATTGCTGTGAAAGGAATTACTTCAGGTGGGAGGCCACACAGCCTGCCTTTTTGTCGTCCATGGCATTGAGTAGTTCCTGACTGGTTGGCAAACGCAGAATATAGGCATTGAAGCAAGCAGCGATGCGAACTGCCACCTAGCCAGCTCTAATCAGTGAACGTAACGGTCGAAACTGAACCACTTAAGCACCGAGAAACGGCTTCAATTCTCTGCAGAAGAGCTTCACCACAGAGGTTCCTGAGCAAACAAAGAGCGTTTCTTCGGTCTCTTTTGAAACAAAATGTGGTCCCTCTTTCAAACCCCATAGCAACCCTCACAAGGTATCCAGAGCTTAATTTTTGCACTTCGTTCAAGTAACTGCGTGCGCTTACTTCCGGCCTTTCAATGGAAACTGACTCTTGCGAGCAAAAGACCTTCCAACAAAGCGCCGATGTTGCCCCAATTCTCGTTGGCCTATAGCGAACAAAATATCTTGACAGTGTTCTTTGTGCAGCAAGTTGCTGCCACCTGCGATTTCTAGATTATTCGTTGCATCTACTGTGTACTCAGTTGTTGCATCTGGTTGCGTTCGATGTTGCAAGCAATAATGCGTTCGACTTGCTCTTTCCCAAGAAATCTTCGCCTGACGACGACGTTGCTTCGCAGGACGTCCCACGTGATGCCATCCATCCACTTCATCATCACTCATTGATGTCAGTGTCAGTGGTTGCTTGCCAGTTCGTCATCTTTGCGCTTGTGTAGGGAGCACGAGTTCCTCGTTCTTTGGCTGATCTGACCAAATATATCCTGGCTTTACTCTCTGAGTCTGAGCATTGCAATGTGAGGCTTGAACAACCATCAGACTGAGTCTCAAATCCCAGAACCAATAATAACAAATGAAAAAATCCAAGCGCTTGTGTTCGCCATTGGGTGATGATCGTTTGCCATTACATGTGTGTGTGTGTGCGCCTTATTTATCGATAAGTTGCCCAATGGCCTTGGACCAGAACGGCCTGCAAAATCTTTGTTGCGACATGTTGCGACTGCACCAGCTCTATGGCCCTGCTACTATACCAGAATGAACCAGGCTGAACAGGGCTGTGAGCTCTTGGCCATTTCAAGTTTTCTGAAACTGCATGCGACATCGCATGCACCACAGCAGATTGGCCTCACCACGAAGCGGAAGCTGTAAGTCATTCAAGTTCCACTGTGGTGTTGACTCTCGTGTAGGTTCCGTTCCGTGATATAGAAAGAAGACAAGTACCAGGCTGGCCAAAGCAGCCAAATTCGGACAATGTCGGATGTGCTCAAAGCCACTCCAACCTGAAACTCAAACATCTGTGATACTGCAGGTGCGCCACTGGTGGTTTTGTAGGAACCAAACCCGTTTGGTCTTTGGGTTTCCAGCTGCGGGGATCACCAGGATGGAGTTGTTGAAGCAAAGCAGCACCCACCTACGATTGGTCAAACATTGAATTCAACGGATGGATATGGCATGGAAGATCAGTTGGAATTCTGGACATCACTGACAAAATGCACCTTGTTGTGCTTGCGTTCACTGTCTTACAAGGAACCGAGTTAGTAAAAGGATGAAGGAATTATGTAGCAAGTTCCGCAAGGACTTCTGATTCCTCCGCTGCCAGAGATACTACCCTGCCCTTTGTGCCCCACCTGAATGCCCTTCAGCCGTGCTTGAAGGCTATGTGCTCCCAAACCTCAGAGTCTGCTCTGAGCTGCCAAAGGGACCTGCCATCCTGCAGAAATTGTTTCAACCACAAGTGAAAAAATGTATTTTTTACAGCGCAATTCTGTGCATATTTATATGTACATAACATAGTTCATCTTATGATTGTTGGATGCTACTACATATGTTCCTATTTCCCGGCTCTAAGGGCCCTGACACAGCGCAGGTGCTTTGACCGAACCTTGCGGCTCAGCTCAGGCATCGAAAATAATGACAAGCGGTACTCGGTACTCGCTACTTGGTTCTTTCCCTTGGTACAGAGATCTGTTTTCTTCCATCGCTTTGTCTTTCAGATCTTCTGCAATGTTTGCTGCAAGAGTCCCTCTTTCACGAGGTTCTCTGCTGTGGAGCTTCGCTCCACTCTTCATAATGGTTGTCGTTGACTTTCTCAGCATCAGTCCCTTCATGATGCCTTATGATTACACGCTTTTGTGGCTGGAATTCTTGGGGGATCTCTCCCAAGAAATTGTGGATGTCCCCAACATCCCCAACAGACCCCAACCTTTGTCCCCGAGAATCTGAGAGACATGCTTTCTTCCTTGATCGACTCTGCTCCCTGAAGC
Source organism: Cladocopium goreaui (assembly GCA_947184155.2). Classification (NCBI taxonomy): domain Eukaryota; class Dinophyceae; order Suessiales; family Symbiodiniaceae; genus Cladocopium; species Cladocopium goreaui. The sequence goes on along the minus strand of CAMXCT020006553.1, from coordinate 267,279 downwards.
GAAAACTGAAAGCAATGAGGATGGAATTCTTGCATCAATCTTCCCATGCCTTCGAAAATTGGCAATACATCAGTTGTGGCAATGGCGTTCTATCCCCAATTCGCAGCTGCGGCCTCTGCCAACCCACAGCTTGCCCTCAGCAAGGCTGCAGCACTTTTCACGTCCGTGGGCCCCTGGAACCAGAAAATATGTTTTGCAGAGAAGCTAAAATGTACTTGGTGAATTGCGGTGAGTGGTTGAAGCAGTGGTATCTTCATCTGCTTCCATCAAATGCAATCAGTTCCATGATCGTTCACCAATGTCTGTATGGGTTCCTAGCTCAAGACTGCACTATGCTTGTGCCTTGGCTTGCTTTGGTAGGGGAAATATCCTGCTGCACCGCGAGTCTGGTCATGATCATCCAATCCATATCACCAACTGTCTCCCTGCTGCGGGTTCTAACCGGAGCACCAAATCAGTCCTTCGAATCACCTGTTGAGCGACTCTCCGGTCATTTTCACAACGGAGTCTTGAAACCTGGAAACCAAGTGGCGTAGAGAATCACTTCAATATGTGGAAATGATTTGTCTTCACATTTTGTGAGGTGCAAAACAAGACTCGCACAAAGAGCAGTTCTGCAGATGTATGAAAGTCTTCTGCCAGCGGAACTTTGGCCTCAGCACAGCATTACTTTCCCAGATCGACAGGTGTTGGTCAGATTGGGTCAGTGGTTTTCAAAGTCTGCAACATTGACTGAGGATGCTTCTCGTAACAGCTCACAAAGCCGCAAGGCATCTCGAAGGTTCCAATCCTCAAGTCCCGCACTGGAAGGACCCTGTGCAAGCTCCTTCGACACCTTTCACATTTCCTGTCCAACTGGAGTACTGGGCTGTTTGCGAATTCGAGACGTGCCTGGAAAGGACCTTGCAGGGCTGTTAAGATTTGAAACAATGCGCGTATGATCAAAGATGCCCATAATGTCCTGCGTATGTTACAATGTTCACCAGACTGTGTACTTTCCATGCGACAAATGACTGTCTTGTCATGTTTCTTTTTGAATTTTCGCCAGTTTGCCCACCTTCCTCGCCATCTCCTTGAGATACTTTTTGAAGCTCTTCAAGCAAAGCCACCTGCCATGTGTATGGATGCTTCGATCTCACGTCATTTATGTGTACAGAACGTCTCTGTTTGATTCTATTTGAATGTGGTCACTTCCGCACTTTATTGCTGTTAATACTCTTAAGCATGTCGCAGTGACTGCCCGGTCAACGATGTCCTCACCAAGAGCTGCACCATGCACATGGCGACCTGAGCAAATCTAAAGTGATGGGTCCGTCGAGAATCTGCCAGCATCCAGCTAAATATTCAATTGTGGCCGGGGCAAATGTGCAGAAGGTCTGCTCGAGACCTCAAGACATATCGAGACCTCTTCAAAAGCTCGAAATCATCAGAGTACTGAGGGTCTGGCAGCTGAGACAGCACAACACGTGTGAACCGATTCAAGAAGGATCGTGGGAGTCCCTTGCGACCACCTCATAGTCTGCGAAACCAATTACAGTCCCAAAGTCAAACAAGCTCTGCAAGCAAAGTGATGGCACCGTCACCCTGATGCCAAAAAGCAACCTGCTTCCCACGAAAGTTGCCTCCTGTTGCAACTGGATTTTGAGCTGCAAAAAGCCTGAAACCAAGAGGAAGCATCTCTTGTGATAGACTCCGCCTTTAGAGAAAGAAGAAAGACGCCATTTGATTGTCCAAAATTAAATACTTAGAGACTCTAAAGATACTAAGAGATACTTAGAACATATCAGAATGCTACGTGTCTATAAGAAGGTATTGCTCAGTTCTGTCGCCAGCCTGAATCCATGATGGGCTGCCACAGTTTGCCCTATAGCTGGCAAATAGACCTGGCAGCGGAGATCAGGTCCAGCGAACATCCTTGGATGCGAAGAGAGGAGGTCAAGTGCCTGCCGTCGGTGGTCCAAGAGTGCATTCAGACCTTCCAAAGTGGCCTCGCAATGAAGCACAACGCAATGACCGTTTGAGTCTTCTAGAACCATTCAATCATTGAATCCAATTCCTGAATTCAAGACCTGACTATAAAAGATTCTATGTGTATATTCTGTGTATCTATATAATAATATATATAGTATTATATAGTCATCCTGGAGTAGATAGAATATCGGACATGTTCAATCCTGATTCCAAAAAAAAATGAAATATTTTCAAAACCCTCAGTTTTTATACGTTTTTCGTCCCTGTTAAAGTCATTTTTAGCCAGTTTTGGACACGGATCTGGAGAAATATTGAAAAAACACAAACAACAAAAGAGACAAAAAAAATAGAATATATTTTTTTTAAAAAAAAGGATAGAAAATTGTTTCAAACCAGGTAGATCTTAGATAGAGGGAATTGTGAACACCTCGCACAGACCCCAAAGCAGTTTGAGACTCTTTAAATACCTACATAATATGTATTCATAGTAATCGCTATACATTAGTATATACGGGTAATTGTGCAATATCTTGAAGTGAATGGGCCACTTTGAACAAAAATATTCTATCTAACCCTCCAAACCATATTCCAACTACCACTTTTCGACCTCCCCGGAGGGGGTCGAAATATTCCAACTACTACTTTTTTAAGTGGCCAACATCCAACATAATTCCAACATAAATCCTCACCCTCCAAAAAAATAGTCTATCTGCTTTAGGATCACTATATATATTATTTATATACCATGTTGCATGGACCATGTTGTCAGGTTGCTTCCTGTCATCGTGCTATGTATCGCTAGTTCCACAGCCGTTTTCCGAGGTGTGCTGTCCTGTGGAGCCAAATTGATCTCATCCAGCAGCACCCAGTCCTGACAGCTGAACAAAGTTTGCCCACTCTTGCGAATCAAATTCGACTATGACTGGTGCTGTAGTGAAACAGCCAGTCGAAAATCAGATGCCGTGAATCAAGACATCACTTGACGATATTGTATTACCTCTCAGGAAACTGATTTTTTTGAATCCTTCCAAGGCCATGGAACGCCAACATAGACAAGCAATGCTAAGGTCCATGCCCCTTGGCGCATGGCTCGCAAGAGAGCTCCGTCGCACCACCGAAATCTTGCTGCCTGGTCAGCTCCAGGCCATGAAACTGGATCAGCATCAATGGACCAAAAAAAACTGCCTACACCTGCTCAATCCTTTTCATCTATCTGGTTTTCAATGACACGGGGTTGAGAATAGTTAATAATCCGCCGGCCCCTGCCGACAGCAGGGGGAAAAAATGTAAAAAAAAAAACTGATTCAGTGAAGTTTTCTAAACTAATATCATAGCAGTATAACAAATCAAAATTTATTCATTAAAAAACATAATAGTCCAAAAAGTCAGTTTATATATTGTTAATTGCTTCATTTTTCTCAACAATATCAAAACATAATTACCTCATTCAATTTTTCAAAATCATAGCAGTCAAAGCATACTTACCTCATTCAATTTTTCAAAATCATAGCAGTCAAAGCATACTTACCTCAGTCAATTTTTCAAAATCATAGCAGTCAAAGCATACTTACCTCATTCATTTTTTCAAAATCATAGCAGTCAAAGCATACTTACCTCATTCATTTTTTCAAAATCATAGCAGTCAAAAGCATTATTACCTTATTCATTTTACAAAATCCTATCCATCAACCGTTCCTAAATTCCTTTTACGCTTCTCTGTTTTTAAATGTCTTGAATAACATTGTGCCTTCATTGATGAACTACATACATTACAAAAGGCAACTTTATCACGATAGTTTTGTATTTGTTCCTGTTTCTTTTTTCTATATTCTTCATCTTCTTTATATTTAGTTCTTCGTGTTTCATTCACTTTATCTTTATGTTTGTCATAGTTCTTTCTCTTGTATTCCAAACATGTCTTACAAGTCTTCAATCCATCTTCAAAATTATCAATTGGTAAATCTTTAACACAGTACCTACAAAATTTATCCATTACATATAAATATGATTATCTTCTTAAATGTCTTTTCCAAGAATTCCTATAACAACCAAAAACAAAAACAAACCTAGCGAAGAACAACATAAAAAACAAAACAATAGACAACAATAAACATTATTCCCTACCCTTTAATAACCCTATCTTACAAATCCATAATTCTAATAAATAAATATTATTAGAAATATGTTAGTAGTAAATATCTTCAATAATTATCAATTCAAAATGAAATGCTTGTATTCCTATTATACTATCTTTATCTTGGTCTTCTTCTATGTCGGTATTTATTTCTTCATCTGCTTTATTCAATACATCTTCTATATTATCTTCATCTACATATTCATCAAAGTCATGCATGAAGTAAATTTCTCTATAACTAAATTCATTGTCTCCATATTGTTTATCTGGGAGTTTTGCTACTATTTGGACTTCAATATCAAGTTTAACTCTAAAATTTAAATTATCTTCTTCTACTTCTTCATAAATCAAAGATAGTAATTTTTCTTTTTCTTCTGTTATGATGTTTCCTATACGTTTTAAACCAAATGGCACTCCCTCTCTCACAATACAGTATTAAATTACATATTTTTTCTTGGTTTCAAATGTCTTGTTATTTTAGGACCAAATCTTGATATTTTATGTTTGTTCCGTATTCTCTTCAATGCTTCACTACGCTTTATTGTCAAATATTTAGGGTCTCCAATTTTATAAGGAACGATCTTACGCAACGCATCAACAGGCAAACCCTTCATACAATTTGTCTTATAAAAACTTATATAAATAACTTAGTCTTTCAGTATATATTCCAAGATTAAAATGTAGAATTCTTTGAAAAACTACTTAAAGATAAATTAACTAAATAAAATATATACTATTATATGATGAAAAAGGTTATAAACTATTTATTGAGTAATGATTTAGCAGAAATACCAAAACGAGGAAGAAGAGAATTAAAGTCAATAATAATAGATGATAAGAAATTCAGATACAACAAAGACAAACCAATATCTAGTGTCTTAACAAAGAAACTACTGACGGTCAAGAAAACTAGTGAATACAGAAGTTATGCTTTAAACAAGGCAAGAGATGCGTTCAGTGAAGGAAGAGTGAGACAAATACTAACCAAACACGCAATCAGAAATAAATTTAGGGTCAGAGATATTCAATCAGCATTTAGAAGATACGCTAATTCAATAGTTTTAGAAAATAAACACTTTCAAGGAGAAAGGGGATTAGAAATGATTGCGCACCAAAAACAAAGACTATCAGATTTTTTAAGAAATAATAGAAGCATGAAACTTAACATAAGAACGGAAGGATTATTTGAAAAACCTGAATTTGATGATGGAGGAAATGAATTAGGAAGTCAGGAACTTGTATATGCCCTACCATCAACCCGCTTCAATATTAGTAATGAGGATGAACTGACGCAAGCATTAGAAGACAGTGTTAAACAAATCTTATTACAAATGCAGAATTTAGAAGCATCAGCATCCAATTTAAGATTTAAGAAGATGTTGACAATAACCATTCACTATGACAAACATGACCCAACAAGAGCAGGGAGATACATAGAATTACCTGAATGGATTAAGCTAAAAAAGGCATGTATCAACATAAAGAACAGAGACCAAAAATGCTTCAAATATTGTATTCAATCCGTAGTCTATGACAAAATAAGCAAACACCACCCAGAGGAAATGTTCCACTATAATAAACTGAAAGATGATATTTTGAACTGGGATGGTGTACATTTTCCAACTGGCAATAGGGACATTGACAGATTTGAAGAGAACAATAAATCAGTTTCAATAAATGTGTTTGAACCCGATGACTGCTTAAATGATAATAAGACTATATTGCATAGAGGCACTAAAAATAGAAATGCTAAATACGAAATTGATTTACTAAAAATCTATGATGAAGATCATAGTTATCACTACGTATTAGTTAAAAATAAATGTAGGTTATTAAACGGTCAAAGCAGTAGCAACACAAATAAAAAGTTTTACTGCCACCATTGTTTAAATCCCTTTTAATCAGAAAAGGCATATAAGAACCATCTTGAAAAAAGATGTATGGCATCAGAAGGACAACAAACAAAGATGCCAAATAAAGACACGTATATAGAATTTGAAAAGCATAATACTAAATTGCCTTGTCCTTTTGTAATCTATGGTGATTTTGAATGTCTAACGACTAACTCTAAAAATGGTATAAAAGGCACATATCAAGAACATAAACCATGTGGTTATATGCGAAATGTAGTAAGCAGGATTGATAATACATGCCAGCCATACTTATACAGAGGTGAGGACTGTATGAAACAGTTTGTAGAAAAACTGACTGAAATTAAGAAAGATATATTTGAAAAAATGAATGTTAATAAACCGATGGATGAATTAACAAACGAACAAAAATTAGAGTTTAAATTATCGTCTCATTGCTCCATCTGCGGTAAGAAATTTGAACCTGACGATGAAAAGGTTCGCGACCACTGCCACTTCACAGGCAAATACAGAGGCGCAGCGCATGTAAAATGTAATCTGGATTATTCATTTAGATATTTTAAAATCCCTATCTTCTTTCCTAATCTTAAAAATTATGACGCTCACTTAATCATAGCAAAAGCAAATGAACTAAACATAGAACTAAACCAAAACAAAAGAATAGATGTAATAGCACAAAACAGCGAAAAGTTCATAACCTTTTCATTTGGTGCTTGTCAGTTTAAAGATAGTTTTGCTTTCTTAGCTGCGTCATTGGATAAGTTAGTTAGACTAAACAAATATGAAGGAAATGAAAAGATTAGAGATTGGGAGACTCGTTTCAGATATACATGCACCAACCCATATATCAAATCTAAAACTGATTTGAATTTGCTGACTGATAAGGGTGTATATCCCTATGACTACATGAACTCATGGGAGAAATTCGATGAAACAAAACTACCAAAGAAAGAATATTTTTACAGTCAATTATATGAAGAAAACATCACCGACAAAGACTACGCCAGAGCAAATATTGTATGGAAACATTTTAACATTAAAAACCTTGGTGAATATCATGATTTGTATCTGATGACTGATGTATATTTACTGACTGATGTTTTTGAAAATTTTAGGGACATGTGCTTGAACTATTATGGATTAGACCCAGAATATTATATCACTTTACCTAACTATTCTTGGAATGCCTTTTTATCATTGACAGGAGTTAGGCTGCAACAAATACACACAAAAGAAATGTATGAGATGATTGAACATGGATTAAGAGGAGGAATGACACAGTGCTCCTTCAAGAAAGTAGAAGCAAACAATAAATACATGAATGAAGATTATGATAAATCTAAACCTTCATCATACATAAGTTATTTAGATGCTAATAACCTTTACGGATTAGCAATGTGTAAGAAACTGCCATATGGTGATTTTAAATGGTATTACGGTAGAATTGATGAAAAGAGAGTATTGAAATATTGTGACGATGATGACGACATAGGATACATATTAGAAGTTGATTTAGATTATCCAAAAGAACTACATGATTTACATAAAGACTATCCATTAGCACCTGAAATCATGAGTATCAATGAGAATATGCTTTCAAAAGTCCAGAAGGATATACACAAATACTTTTATGGAAAAGATGCCAGTGATGAAAAGACAAATAAGTTAGTATTAAATGTAATGGATAAAAAGAAGTATGTTTTGCACATATCAGCATTGAAATTCTATCTGCAACACGGATTACGTCTTAAAAAAGTCCATAGAGCAATAAGTTTCAAACAAGCAAACTTCTTAAAACCATTCATTGAATTCAACACTGAAAAGAGAAAGAATGCCAACAATGACTTTGAAAAAGATTTGTTTAAGTTAATGAATAATAGCGTATACGGCAAGACCATGGAGAATGTAAGAAAGCATGGTGATTTTGAAATTGTCCATGCGCCTGAACGCTTCCAAAAACTGGTAAATAAACCGCTATTCAAGCACAGACATATCATAAATGAAGACCTTGTAATTGTTGAAAAAGATAAACACACAGTGGAACTAAGCAAACCTATCTATATGGGTATGTCTATTTTAGACTATTCTAAAATTCACGTGTATTCCTTCTATTATGATGTTTTGAAACCAAAATATCAAGATAATATTAAATTGGTCTATATTGATACTGATAGTTATGTAATCAAAGTTGAGACTGATGACTTATGTGAAGACTTCAAAGAGATTAATGTAGAACATCCAAACTATGACAACACAAATAGGAAGGTATTAGGCAAGTTCAAGGATGAAATGAACGGTAAAATAATTACCCACTTTAAAGGATTGAAACCAAAGGCATATTGTTATAAAGTCTATGGTGACGAGAAAGAACACAAGACAAGTAAAGGAGTAGTCAAGCATAAAGTGAGCAATCAGTTAAGTTACAAAACCTATGACGAGACATTGAATAGAAAATGTAAAGAAGAAGTCAGTTTCAACACTATCAGAAGTAAGAACCATCAAATCTATAGCATTAATCAGACTAAGTATGCTTTAAGCAACTACGATAATAAACGCTACTGGTTTTCAGATTTTGAAAGTCTCCCGTTTGGACATTATGCCATAAAATAGCTACACAACGAAAAGATGGTTTAAGATGTATGGATATAAAATATATATATATGTAAACAGATATGAAACGGACAAATCCATAAGATAGTTTATGTTGGTTAAAATAGTTGCTACATCGGTTCAACAACTGAAAAACTGCATCAAAGAATGGCAATACATAGAAGAGATTGTAAATCTTATCTATATACACAATACAAATCCCCCAAAACACCATATTAACTCTATGAAATCGTTTGATGAGTTCGGTGTTGAAAACTGTAAAATGGTTCTTATGGAAGAACGCCCACGCCAAAACAGAAAGCAACTCAAAAACAGAGAAGGTGAATATATTGAAAATGATAAGAGCCGTCTTAGCGGATGTTTTGTTGGTCGGACTTGAATGGAATATTACGATGCCACAGGAGAGCATCACCTTGAAGAAACGAAAGGACGCCAAATATTCAAATAGAGAATATTGAAAAATACAAAGAAAAGGACAAACAGCATCATGAGAACAAAAAACAAAATATAAGAACACTAGAAAAATACAGATAGATATAATGAGAAGAATTTAAGTATAGAGAATAAAACAGAGAAGCAATGAGGCAAACACAAAGAAAAAGATACCAAAGAGAGAAAAATAGAATTAATGCCCAAAACAAGAGAAAGGCCAAAACAGAAGAAAGAAGAACAGTTACTAATCAACCAATAGTAATTCATGCCTATTATATCTTTTACTCATTCCATCCAATTTATAATATCTATTATTCATCATATCACGACCAACTAATATCACTTTGTATTTCCTTTCACTCCATTGACTTCTAGTTTCTTTCCTTGATACATAGTTGCCCTTTCCTTTATCAAATATCTTAACATAATCTCCTTCACTTATGTTTGGATATTTTCTGTTGTGTTTTTCTTTCAGTATCAGATTTGTTCTGACCTGAATTACGTTATCAAGATTGTGCGCATTATTAGGTGTTGTCTTGGTGCTACCGTGGATTTGGTTGTTGTATCTATTCAACGAGGGCTTTAGCACTTCCACCCATGTTTTGGTTTTGTAATGCCTCAATCTGTCCCCGATCATTTTTTTGACGGTGCGTATCATCCTTTCTGCCTGATTTGCATGCGTCTTTGTTATTACGTGTGTTATACCTTCCTCCTTAAAAAATGTTTGCAGCTTCTTGCTGTTCAACGCTCCTTCGTCGTCACTGTAAATCGACAAGGGCTGACCTAGTACCTTGAAACACTCCATGACTGCTTTATAAACGTCATCACCATCTTTATTCTGGATAGGGACTATGTGACATTTTTACTGAATATATCTATGCAAACTAAACCATATCTTAGTTGACTTTTGATTTAAGAACCTACGTCTCGCAACAAACTGGTAACATCCATCAAGTCAATTTGGTATTCATACTTCGGGAACGGTGCAGTGTAGGAATTGTAGTTCTTGTAGTTTCTTGTTTGCTTGTTCGGTTGCGCCCTCATCCATGTAGATACCATATCCAAAGTTATGCCCACATCGACTTTCCTAGCCTTTTCGTATAAGTCCCTCACCGAACCGAAGCCGTCCTCCACGTCGTAATATATGTTTTCCAATACCTTTTCTTTTTCCAATCTTGTCATTAAAAATACTTAGATTATAATTTTATGATATTTTTTTGTATCATAAAATCATAGTGAACTCAAACCAAGAACCTCTGGCACTTCTTTGTTTTCTTGTGCTTTGCCAAGTTTGATTTACAGCTCATGGCAGAACCGCATATATCGCATACGCACGGTTGTTTCGTTCTCTCTTGGTAATATCTTTAGAAATACTTTTCGTCGTTCGGTTTTCTGTTGTAATATCTGTCATCTTGTTTTCTCCATTCAGCATTGGTGTTTTTGTTAACTGATGAGTTTGCTTTGTAGCTTTCTTCAGATGAAGATGCTTCGCTGTCAATGAGTTCTTTGTTGCCAAAACCGTTCCAAATAAGGTCAAAGGTTTGATTTGTCATCGGGATTTCAACTCCACTACTTACCAGGTAACAAGGCATACTGCAAATATAGTTAATTATATATATATCAATATTTGTCTAAGTATATTTATACTATGTATATCAGTTTGTGCTTGTGGCATCTCGTACAAGTCCCTAACACAACCCCAAAACAGTTTCGACATCAAAGTTTAATAAAGTTTATAGGTTTGAGCATTTTACCCTTCCAACTCCACCGGTTGACTTATTTTTAGTGACACCCCAGTCCTAAACCCTCAAAAATCCAAACCCAAACATGCCTAGCGTTCAAAACAGCGAGACTTGAGCTTTGTCCCAAGCCAATCCAAAAACCTATCCAATTTTCCCCCCCAAACCGAACCAATTTTCCCCCAAACCGAACCAGTTTGTCCCAAAAAACGGAGTTTGTTTTTCCCAAAAACGGAGCCTGTTCTCTCCAAAAACGGCGCATGTTTTTCCCAACATGGAGCATGTTTTTCCCAAAAAAGGAGCATGTTTTTCACAAAAACGGAACCTGTTTTTCCCAAAAACGGAGCTTCACAAAACTGGTGGCAGATTCTCCCAAAGTCGGTGGCTGATTTTCCCAAAGTCTCTGGCAGGTTTTCCTAAAGTCTGTGGCAGATTTTCCCAAAGTCGGTGGCTGATTTTCCCAAAGTCGGATTTCCCCAAAGTCAGTGGCTGATTTCCCTAAAATCGGTGACAGATTTCCCCAAAATCGGTAGCGGATTTCCCCAAAATCGGTGACAGGTTTCCTCAAAATCGGTGACGGATTTCCCCAAAGTCGGTGACAGATTTCCCTAAAATCGGTGTCAGATTTCCTCAAAGTCGGTGACGTGTTTCCCTCGAATCGGTGGCAGATTTTCTCAAAAACGGAACCGCTTTATTGCCCAAAACCGGAGCCATTTTTCTTGCTCGAACAAAGCCAGTCTTTCCCTAAAACGTATTTTCTGTCGTTGCTTCAATTTAGGATAAGCACACACAGTCCAAAAGGATAAGAATACCAGAAAGAAGAACTTCATTCCACAAATTGTCTCCAGATTTTCCTTCGATCTTCCATCGATTTTCCATTTCCCATCTTGTCATTTCACACTGGCCAAAGTCAAAACGACAACGGCGCTTGCGTGCGCAAATCCATCCCTCAAACCAATCACCACTTCAATGAGTTTTTGCCACTCCATTTTCCGTGTTTATTGCCACGTTTGGGTGAAACTCTGCGCTGAACAGCTCTGTGGCTTCTGTACCAGCCGCTCACGGATCGTTTGTGGCAAGTTGCCTCTCCAGCTCGTTATTTCCCAGTTTGATATGCCGCCTTTGTATCTTTATATCATCATCCCCTTTACAAGAATAACAATTAAAATCCCACAATGACAAAACCAAAGTGCAAAGCTTGCCACAACAAAACATATTACGCATCTTACAATGGAGAAGACGCAAATGCACGGAGCATGGAATGACACCGTCCAATGCTCACAGTGGGGCCAGAAAGAGCCTCACAAAGCAAAACTGCTTCAAGATGCACCATTTAGCAAACAAAAGCACTGCCACACTGCACACGTTGCTCAAAAGCAAGCCAGCCTCTATGGAATGAGGTATCCATAGCAGTCCAACCTGAATGATTGGTTGACCCCCGAAATTTTGCAAGGCGTTTGTAACAAGCAAATAACAATATTGACATGGCTGAATGCAAATCACCAATTGTCTCAGCAAGATGCCAGCCTCTACGGCACAATGTAGCCATAAGGAGTGTCTTCAACAAGGCACTCGTCACAAGTATTAACACGTTCTACTGAGGGGAGGACTTGGAGGCACCGCGTTCAATGGAAGCTTCTTCGTCTTCCTTGCTCCAGTTGAAGTCCTGCGGAGAAAGCATTCAAACTACAAGGAACTGACTAAACACGAACTGGCAGGTCATCGACGCAACTGCAACTAGCAAAGAAGTTGCTGGCACAGACAACGGCGCGTCCTCTTGGCTAAATATTTCTATCTTCGACGGTGCAATGGCTAGTTCTTCTTCCTTCTTGATCGCCTCAGAGCAAAACAAGCTTTCAATCACTACTTTGTTTGTCTTCTACTCAACGTCAACTAAGGCACAGCATTGCACATGAACGCAAAACCATGAACTCACAGCACATGTTGTAGATTGTAGATGCGGACTCTCTGCTTTACATGTGTCATTTATCTTCTGAAAAATGTTTCCACAACAAGATGAAAGAAATTCCGTTTGAGGTCTGCACCTTCTTCAAATATGCCTGACGACGTTCAAGTTGAGATACACAACATCTTATCCAAATTCAATTCCAGACCAAGCATGCACTAAAAAGCGTTCAACAAATACATGTCGGGAATGCGATATTTTGAGGCACTGGGTCGATTGGGAAAGGATTGCCGACGAGCTCAAAGCCACCCTTGTCGTCCTGCAAGGTCAGCAACCAAGACATTCAAATTCAACCTCTTCTAGCCTTGTGCTACTGGCTTGTGCTACTGGCATTTACTTACCAAAGGGCACAGCAAAGGAACAAGGGCATGGCAGAAAACATACAAAGTCTTTCGTCTAAAACCTCTCCATGAATGAAAGTAATATTTTGTAAATATCGCTCAACAAACCCTGAGGAATAAATATGCTAGTGTTTTATGTATAAAACATTTACTTCCCTCAAAAGAACATGGCAAAGGAACAAGCAAAGGGCAGAGAAACAACACCTTGCGTCTAAGTCCTTTCGAAGTTGAATATTGGAAGACATCCAAATAAACAACAATGTAATCCCCCCAACAGTCCCGAAACAAAACGTGACAAGGCAAAGGATGCCAGAAAGAAATCTCTTCATGAAGTTTCGGCTGAACAAACCACTTGTATTTAAACCTAACACTAGTCAGGGGAACTTCGAAGGGAACAATGGCATCAACTGTTGCAGTGGCTCTTGCAAATAACAATGTTTTTGACACTTGAGTGGGAGAAATGATGGAACACAACCCTAGCTTTATCAACATGACCAATCCAGACCGGTTTTAGCACATGAACCGCGCAAAGCAACACATGAAAGGAACACATATAGGGATGACAAGGCTGCTTGTTCAACACTTGCTGTATCGCTCACAAGGTGAGATGTTGAGGTGGGAACAGGCAAATGGACATACCAAACCAACAAGGGTATGGCAGAAAACATACAAAGTCTTCAGTCTAAATCCTCTCTATCAAATTGAGGAAGATTATTGGAACATATCTTTTAGCAAATCCTGAGGAATGAAAAACCCTGCAATCTTGTCCCCAAAAGTCCTGAACCATACCAAGTTCGTAGCATGACAGTGTATTTTCTTGCACAGTGGACTTACCCTTAATCACGCTTTTAGTTTGGGGCATGGCTTTTCGATAATAAAAGTTCTTCCTACACCTGACAAAAGGGCACAGCAAAGGAACAAGGGCATGGCAGAAAAACATACAAAGTCTTCAGTCTAAATCCTCTCTATCAATCGCAGGAAGATTATTGGAACATATGTTTAAACAAATCCTGAGGAATGAACAACCCTGCAATCTTCTCCTCAAATAGTGCTGAGCTGTCTCAAGAACATAAAATGACACAGTATTATTTTGCATAGCGGGCTTACACATAATCACATGTTTGGCTTGGGAGGAAAGTTACATTAACACCATCACCATGTAGTTTGCTGCTGAGTTGGCATAGACATGATTGTTTAAATCGTAGAGCCCAATACAATAGTGCTTCCTTGGTGGAGCAACTGACTGGCACCGGTCACTCCTGTCCTCCTTTAGTTGCCTCACCCACACTGCTCCAGCTTGTGGTCTGGTGATGCCTTGCGTTCAACATGTTCAACCGAGAAGGGATAAAGAAAAAATGGTTCGCGTTTCCGATAAATGCTCCTGAAAGATTGAGAAACAAACTGCAAAATGACTGGGGCTCATAGTGACGAGTGGTTGCTCCAAAGGAAAAGTCTTTCTTTGAAGTCCAAGTTGCTTGGTTTCGCCGTGTCCACCATCCGCTGGATGCACTTGCGTGCGTATGTAGTTGGTGGAATTAGAACCCGCACAGCAGCTGGGTCTCTGAACATATCTTCATTCAAGGCTTTGTCAAAGAAAGTAGTGGTCTGTCTCGCGATGATGGCGCCGAAGTTCTTCTTGGCGATGATGCGAGCACCCTTCTGGCTCTCCGTCTCCTCTTCTGCATCGCCCTCCTCTATTGGCGACCATCCTTTCTCAGCTAAGTTCTCCATGTGCTTCCGAGTGAGAGGGTCACCCACGAGGTCACCTAACCCGGCATTGTCTCGGACGTTGAAGGGGTCGAAGAGCCTCTCCTGACCCAACTCGAATTGCTGACGGAGCTTGTCGACTGCCTGGTGGCACAAAAAAACGTTTCCACCGAAGGTCTCATAGAACTCCTGCCAGCCCACAACACAAAAGCATTTGCCATATTCCGATTTCACATGGTATTGCACGCAAACAGTTCCGACCCATGCATCCCGTGATAAACTGATTACAAGAAATTCAGCAAAACAAAGAACACCAAAATTCAACCCTGTTTTACACGAGCATGAGCTAACAAAAGCAAGCTTTAGAAAAGCACTGTGCAAAGTTGCTCATAGCTCCTGTGCCAAGTCTTGAGACAAACCCCACTCTTGCAGCAAAAAAAAGCATAGGCTTCTCTTCAACCTCCGGAGCTACAATCGTATTGAGAGCATCATACTTGTTGAAGCCAAGAGCTTGTAGTCCCAATGGGAAAGCATAGTCAGAGGCAACCAGAATAACAGACGCTTTCCCCTGCTCCTTTGTCAGCGCCACAAAGGTTGCGAGCGCTCTGTAAGCTGCTTCTCTTCTGCCATTCCCATTCCCACCGTTACCATTGGGAAAGGCGATGTTGGCTTCATCAACAATCATGACTGGAACCTTCTCTGCAGCCATTGTTGCCGCAACAAAAGCCTTGATGAACTCCTCGGGCTTGGTGATGTTGAGAAACAAAGAGAGAAGAGTTTCCACTGCACCCTCTCCTATCTCCTCATCGTCACTCTTCTTTAAGTTCGCTTTGCCAAGTGCTCCAAGAACTGCAGAACCGGCGGCAACCAGCCGCTCTGCCCCGAATGGCAAATTCTTTGCGGTCCATCTTCGCTTAGCTTCTTCTTGCAAACATTCCAATGCATCCGTTGACTGGGCTTTGCTCGGGAGACGCATATTGACGTAGAGCAAAGGAGCTTCATCGCCAGCATTGTCAACAACGGTCTGCACAATTTTGGTCTTTCCGAGGGACTTGCCCCCAATGACAAGGTGCAAACCAGACTTTCTCATAGCCTGACGAAGTTGCGTGACATCTTGAACTGTATCACAATTTAGCTGAGCTGAAGTCTTTTCAAAAATGGACAGGAAAAACCGTCTAATAACCGCATAAACTTCCTTAACCATACTGAACCTCTAAACTCCAAACAGAATTAAAACAAGTTCATGAGAAACAACGGATAGCTCAACCGCACTGCCTTATTCAATATCTTCACAAACTCCTCTCGCCCAGCAACCGCGTCGCTCTTTCGGTAGAGTTCTGCTCTGTTGCTCACATCTTTCAGGTATTGGGCGGGACTGATGCCTTTGTTTTGGGCGCTTTCCTCTATCTGCTTTGGGATGCTGAAGGTCAAATTTTGGAAGGCGCCGACCAAAAAACAACTAATTGCAGCAAGACGCAGACAAGAAGCTGAAGCGCTTCTCTTGGAAGCCATTGCGCTGAAAAAAGGGTCGCAATCAAGCAATCAAAACTGAGTTTCGACCCCTGCTCTGTCAACTTTTTTTGGAATAGTTCTTCGTTCTGGCTACCCAACACTGTTTGTTCGATGCGTTCTGAATTGAGCCCTCTAAGACTGAGCTGCACGGCAGGGGCTGTTGCCCCGGAATTCATCTGCAAACTCTGAGCCGAAAGCTTGAAACTGAACATCAATCCCAGACGCGCATGGAAACATGCCATGTTTGCAAATACATTTCAACGTGCTGACGCAAGAAATCCACAGGTTCACCCTCGTTTGCGTTTTCCTGCAAGCTCCACGAGTGGTTGTGGGCTGGAAATCCCTCATTGTTTTTGTATTTTGAGCAAGTATGTACATACTTAAAAATGCGTTTGGTATTTTTGGCTTTGGGAGTTGGGGTTCCGGCTAACGAGGCTGGGCTCTCAGGAAATCAGCCACCGATTTTGGGGAAATCCGTCACCGACTTTTGGGAAATGCGTCACCGATTTTGGGAAATGCGTCACCGATTTTGGGGAAATCCGTCACCGATTTTGAGGAAATCCATCACCGATTTTGGGGAAATCCGTCACCGTTTTTGGGAAGCTCCGCTTTTGGAAAAACAGGCTCCGTGTTTGTGAAAAACAGGTTCCGACTCCGTCTGTGGGAAAAAACCGTCTCTGTGTTTGGAAAACTTCGCGAAAAACCGGCTCGGTTTGGGGGGAGATTGGCTCGGTTTTTGGATTGGCTTGGGACAAAGCTCAAGCCTCACTGTTTTGAACGCTAAGCATGTTTGGGTTTGGATTTTTGATGTTTTAGGATTGTTGATGTTTTAGGATTGGGCGTCTCTAAGCATAAGTCAACGGGTAGAAGGATAAACTGCTCGAACCTATAAAATTTGATGTTGAAAATTGGGTTTTGCTCCGTTAATTAAAGTCTTGCACGAGAAGGCACGCAGAGATGACATCAGGACAATCGAATGCTTCCGATTGAGGATAAAAAAGTACTTAAACAAATATATAAGATATATAATTAAGTATATACGCAGTATGCCTTGTTACTTTGTAAGCAACGGAGTTGAAATGTCAATGACTAATCAAACCTTCGACGTTATTTGGAACGGTTTTGGAAACAAAGAACTGACTGACAGCGAAACGTCTTCTTCGTCTGAAGAAGGTGATAAAACAGGTTCGTTTGTTGAAAAGGCTAGAAATGCTGAATGGAGAAAGCAGGACGACGGATACTACAACAGAAAACCGAACGACAAAAAATACTTCCAAAAACATTACCAAGAGAAAACGAAACAACCGTGTGCATGCGATATATGCGGCTGTGCCATGAGCTGCAAGTCAAACTTGGCAAAGCACAAGAAAATCAAAAAGTGCCAAAGGTGCTTAGTGTAAGTTCGTTATCATTTTATGATGCAAGAAAACATCATAAAATTATAATCTAAGTATTTCTAATGACAAGATTGGAAAAAGAAAAGGTATTGGAAAAAAATATATTACGACGTGGAGGAGGGCTTCGGTTCGGTGAGGGACTTATACGAAAAGGCGAGGAAAGTCGATGTGGGCATAACTTTGGATATGGTATCTGCATGGATGAGGGCGCAACCGAACAAGCAAACAAGAAACTACAAGAACTACAATTCCTACACTGCACCGTTTCCCAAGTATGAATTTCAAATTGACTTGATGGATGTCACCAGTTTGCTGGGAGACGTAGGTTCTGAAATCAGAAATCAACTAAGATATGGTTTGGCTTGCATAGATATATTCAGTAAAAAATGTCACATAGTCCCTACCAAGAATAAAGATGGTGATGACGTTTATAAAGCAGTCATGGAGTGTTTCAAGGTATTAGGTCAGCCTTTGTCGATTTACAGCGACGACGAAGGAGCGTTGAACAGCAAGAAGCTGCAAACATTTTTTAAGGAGGAAGGTATAACACACGTAATAACAAAGACGCATGCAAATCAGGCAGAAAGGATGATACGCACCGTCAAAAAAATGATTGGGGACAGATTGAGGCATTACAAAACCAAAACATGGGTGGAAGTGCTAAAGCCCTCGTTGAATAGATACAACAACCAAATCCACGGCAGCACCAAGACAACACCTCATAATGTGCACAATCTTGATAACGTAATTCAGGTCAGAACAAATCTGATACTGAAAGAAAAGCACAACAGAAAATATCCAAACATAAGTGAAGGAGATTATGTTAAGATATTTGATAAAGGAAAGGGCAACTATGTATCAAGGAAAGAAACTAGAAGTCAATGGAGTGAAAGGAAATACAAAGTGATATTAGTTGGTCGTGATATGATGAATAATAGATATTATAAATTGGATGGAATGAGTAAAAGATATAATAGGCATGAATTACTATTGGTTGATTAGTAACTGTTCTTCTTTCTTCTGTTTTGGCCTTTCTCTTGTTTTGGGCATTAATTCTATTTTTCTCTCTTTGGTATCTTTTTCTTTGTGTTTGCCTCATTGCTTCTCTGTTTTATTCTCTATACTTAAATTCTTCTCATTATATCTATCTTTATTTTTCTAGTGTTCTTATATTTTGTTTTTTGTTCTCATGATGCTGTTTGTCCTTTTCTTTGTATTTTTCAATATTCTCTATTTGAATATGTGGCGTCCTTTCGTTTCTTCAAGGTGATGCTCTCCTGTGGCATCGTAATATTCCATTCAAGTCCGACCAACAAAACATCCGCTAAGACGGCTCTTATCATTTTCAATATATTCACCTTCTCTGTTTTTGAGTTGCTTTCTGTTTTGGCGTGGGCGTTCTTCCATAAGAACCATTTTACAGTTTTCAACACCGAACTCATCAAACGATTTCATAGAGTTAATATGGTGTTTTCGGGGATTTGTATTGTGTATATAGATAAGATTTATAATCTCTTCTATGTCTTGCCACTCTTTGACGCAGTTGTTCAGTTGTTGAACCGATGTAGCAACTATTTTAACCAACATAAACTATCTTATGGATTTGTCTGTTTCATATCTGTTTACATTTTTTTTATATCCATACATCTTAAACCATCTTTTCGTTGTGTAGCTATTTGATGGCATAATGTCCAAACGGGAGACTTTCAAAATCTGACAACCAGTAGCGTTTATTATCGTAGTTGCTTAAAGCATACTTAGTCTGATTAATGCTATAGATTTGATGGTTCTTACTTCTGATAGTGTTGAAACTGACTTCTTCTTTACATTTTCTATTCAATGTCTCGTCATAGGTTTTGTAACTTAACTGATTGCTCACTTTATGCTTGACTACTCCTTTACTTGTCTTGTGTTCTTTCTCGTCACCATAGACTTTATAACAATATGCCTTTGGTTTCAATCCAATAAAGTGAGTAATTATTTTATCGTTCATTTCATCCTTGAACTTGCCTAATACCTTCCTATTTGTCTTGTCATAGTTTGGATGTTCTACCTTATAATCACTAAAATCCATATATTCATTAATCTCTTTGAAGTCTTCATATAAGTCATCAGTCTCAACTTTGATTACATAACTATCAGTATCAGTATAGACCAATTTAATATTATCTTGATATTTTGGTTTCAAAACATCATAATAGAAGGAATACACGTGAATTTTAGAATAGTCTAAAATAGACATACCCATATAGATAGGTTTGCTTAGTTCCACTGTGTGTTTATCTTTTTCAACAATTACAAGGTCTTCATTTATGATATGTCTGTGCTTGAATAGCGGTTTATTTACCAGTTTTTGGAAGCGTTCAGGCGCATGGACAATTTCAAAATCACCATGCTTTCTTACATTCTCCATGGTCTTGCCGTATACGCTATTATTCATTAACTTAAACAAATCTTTTTCAAAGTCATTGTTGGCATTCTTTCTCTTTTCAGTGTTGAATTCAATGAATGGTTTTAAGAAGTTTGCTTGTTTGAAACTTATTGCTCTATGGACTTTTTTAAGACGTAATCCGTGTTGCAGATAGAATTTCAATGCTGATATGTGCAAAACATACTTCTTTTTATCCATTACATTTAATACTAACTTATTTGTCTTTTCATCACTGGCATCTTTTCCATAAAAGTATTTGTGTATATCCTTCTGGACTTTTGAAAGCATATTCTCATTGATACTCATGATTTCAGGTGCTAATGGATAGTCTTTATGTAAATCATGTAGTTCTTTTGGATAATCTAAATCAACTTCTAATATGTATCCTATGTCGTCATCATCGTCACAATATTTCAATACTCTCTTTTCATCAATTCTACCGTAATACCATTTAAAATCACCATATGGCAGTTTCTTACACATTGCTAATCCGCAAAGGTTATTAGCATCTAAATAACTTATGTATGATGAAGGTTTAGATTTATCATAATCTTCATTCATGTATTTATTGTTTGCTTCTACTTTCTTGAAGGAGCACTGTGTCATTCCTCCTCTTCATCCATGTTCAATCATCTCATACATTTCTTTTGTGTGTATTTGTTGCAGCCTAACTCCTGTCAATGATAAAAAGGCATTCCAAGAATAGTTAGGTAAAGTGATATAATATGCTGGGTCTAATCCATAATAGTTCAAGCACATGTCCCTAAAATTTTCAAAAACATCAGTCAGTAAATATACATCAGTCATCAAATACAAATCATGATATTCACCAAGGTTTTTAATGTTAAAATGTTTCCATACAATATTTGCTCTGGCGTAGTCTTTGTCGGTGATGTTTTCTTCATATAATTGACTGTAAAAATATTCTTTCTTTGGTAGTTTTGTTTCATCGAATTTCTCCCATGAGTTCATGTAGTCATAGGGATATACACCCTTATCAGTCAGCAAATTCAAATCAGTTTTAGATTTGATATATGGGTTGGTGCATGTATATCTGAAACGAGTCTCCCAATCTCTAATCTTTTCATTTCCTTCATATTTGTTTAGTCTAACTAACTTATCCAATGACGCAGCTAAGAAAGCAAAACTGTCTTTAAACTGACAAGCACCAAATGAAAAGGTTATGAACTTTTCGCTGTTTTGTGCTATTACATCTATTCTTTTGTTTTGGTTTAGTTCTATGTTTAGTTCATTTGCTTTTGCTATGATTAAGTGAGCGTCATATTTTTTAAGATTATGAAAGAAGATAGGGATTTTAAAATATCTAAATGAATAATCCAGATTACATTTTACATGCGCTGCGCCTCTGTATTTGCCTGTGAAGTGGCAGTGGTCGCGAACCTTTTCATCGTCAGGTTCAAATTTCTTACCGCAGATGGAGCAATGAGACGATAATTTAAACTCTAATTTTTGTTCGTTTGTTAATTCATCCATCGGTTTATTAACATTCATTTTTTCAAATATATCTTTCTTAATTTCAGTCAGTTTTTCTACAAACTGTTTCATACAGTCCTCACCTCTGTATAAGTATGGCTGGCATGTATTATCAATCCTGCTTACTACATTTAGCATATAACCACTTGGTTTATGTTCTTGATATGTGCCTTTTATACCATTTTTAGAGTTAGTCGTTAGACATTCACAATCACCATAGATTACAAAAGGACAAGGCAATTTAGTATTATGCTTTTCAAATTCTATATACGTGTCTTTATTTGGCATCTTTGTTTGTTGTCCTTCTGATGCCATACATCCTTTTTCAAGATGGTTCTTATATGCCTTTTCTGATTGAAAGGGATTTAAACAATGGTGGCAGTAAAACTTTTTATTTGTGTTGCTACTGCTTTGACCGTTTAATAATCTACATTTATTTTTAACTAATACGTAGTGATAACTATTATCTTCATCATAGATTTTTAGTAAATCAATTTCGTATTTAGCATTTCTATTTTTAGCGCCTCTATGCAATATAGTCTTATTATCATTTAAGCAGTCATCGGGTTCAAACACATTTATTGAAACTGATTTATTGTTCTCTTCAAATCTGTCAATGTCCCTATTGCCAGTTGGAAAATGTACACCATCCCAGTTCAAAATATCATCTTTCAGTTTATTATAGTGGAACATTTCCTCTGGGTGGTGTTTGCTTATTTTGTCATAGACTACGGATTGAATACAATATTTGAAGCATTTTTGGTCTCTGTTCTTTATGTTGATACATGCCTTTTTTAGCTTAATCCATTCAGGTAATTCTATGTATCTCCCTGCTCTTGTTGGGTCATGTTTGTCATAGTGAATGGTTATTGTCAAAATCTTCTTAAATCTTAAATTGGATGCTGATGCTTCTAAATTCTGCATTTGTAAAAAGATTTGTTTAACATTGTCTTCTAATGCTTGCGTCAGTTCATCCTCATTACTAATATTGAAGCGGGTTGATGGTAGGGCATATACAAGTTCCTGACTTCCTAATTCATTTCCTCCATCATCAAATTCAGGTTTTTCAAATAATCCTTCCGTTCTTATGTTAATAAGTTTCATGCTTCTATTATTTCTTAAAAAATCTGACAGTCTTTGTTTTTGGGAGATAGGTCTCCTCACGGGCCTCCGGGCACACGGGCACACGGGCACGCGACCGATTCACGGGCACACGGGCACACGGGCACACGAGGAATCCACGGGCACACGGGCACACGAGGAATCCACGGGCACACGGGCACACGGGCACACGGGCCTGGCAGTCCAGAGGCCCACAGGCACCCGGGCACACGAGCAATCCACGGACACACAGGCGCAGGAATCAAGGAAACTCAGGTAACGACGGAAGAATAACAACATTGCCGCGGAATAACGGCGAGCCCACATAAAGGAATCTACGGTAGACGGAGCCAAAATGACACATGTGGAAACTAACTTGGGATCAAGGCAAAACAACGACATTAAGCTGCACGCAAACAACACGGCAAAGACAGCGACATGCCATCTACAGCAGACAGCGCCGAAACGCCGCATGTCGACAGTAATATTAGATCAAGGCATCACAGCACAGCGGAACAAAGTTGCATGCAAACAACAAGGCAACCACATGGTCATGCAACAATGCAACAAGAAGGAACGTCAAACAAACACCAAGGTCTACAACGACGGGCAACGAGCTCATGCTGCTATGACATCACGCTGCGGCAACCGCTTGACACACAGACAGACAGACAGATAGATAGATAGATTAACTAGATAGATATATTAATTGGATAGATAGATCAATTAGATAAATAGATTAATTAGGTAATAGGTAGATAGATTAATTAGATAGATAGATTCATTAGATAGATAGATTAGTTAGGTAGATATATTAATTAGATAGATAGATTAATTAGATAGATAGATTAATTAGATAGATAGATTATTTAGACGAATTCGTTAGTTAGTTAGTTAGTTAGATAGATAGGTAGATAGGTAGATCGGTGGATAGGTAGATAGGTAGATAGATTAATTAGATAGATAGATTAATTAGATAGATAGATTAATTAGATAGATAGATTAATTAGATAGATAGATTAATTAGATAGATAGATTAATTAGATAGATAGATTAATTAGATAGATAGATAGATAGATAGGTAGGTTAATTAGATAGATAGGTTAATTAGATAGATAGGTTAATTAGATAGATAGGTTAATTAGATAGATAGGTTAATTAGACAGATAGGTTAATTAGATAGATAGGTTAATTAGATAGATAGGTTAATTAGATAGATAGGTGAATTAGATAGATAGATTAGTTAGATAGTTAGATTAATTAGATAGATAGATTATTTAGACGAATTCGTTAGTTAGTTAGATAGATAGATAGGTAGATAGGTAGATAGGTAGATAGGTGGATAGGTAGATAGGTAGATAGGTAGATAGGTAGATAGGTAGATAGATAGATAGATTAATTAGATAGATAGATTAATTAGATAGATAGATTAATTAGATAGATAGATTAGATAGATAGATAGATAGATAGATAGTTAGATTGATAGATAGATAGGTAGATAGGTAGATAGGTAGATAGGTAGATAGATAGATAGATAGACGGATACATAGATACATAGATGCATAGATGCATAGATAGGTACATAGGCAAAAGGATAAATCCAAAAGTAGAAAGGGAGACGAGGAATCTACGGTAGACCGGGCCAAAACGACACATGTGGAAATTAACTTGAGATCACGGCAAAAGAACGACATTAAGCTCCACGAAAACAACGCGGCAAAGACAGCGACATGCCATCTACAGCAGACGGCGCCGCAACGCCGCATGTCGAAATTAACATTAGATCAAGGCATCACAGCACAGCGGAACAAAGTGGCATGCAAACAACAAGGCAACCACATGGTCATGCAACAATGCAACAAGAAGGAACGTCAAATAGACACCAAGGTCTACAACGACGGGCAACGAGCTCATGCTGCTATGACATCACGCTGCGGCAACCGCTTGACACAGACAGACAGACGGACAGACAAACAGACAGACAAACAGATAGGTAGATAGGTAGATAGATAGAAAAACAGACACACAGACATATAGACGCATAGGCAAAAGGATAAATCAATAAGTAGTAGAAAGGGAAACGGCGATACAAATAGAGAGAGAGAGAGAAAGAGAGCGAGATAGAGAGAGAGAGAGAGAAAGAAAGAGAGAAAGAAAGAGGGAGAAAGAGATGTCAATACACAGGTAGATGGGCACACGGGCACATATCAGTCCTAGGTCCTAGGACATCGTCATGACATGCCAGCTGGGAAGTTTTAATTACCAATCAAACATTCCTAGCTGGAACATCCGCTGTGTACTGCGGAGTCGATTGAAGTTGGTGTCAAGGGAGAGGAAAATGATGATGTTGATGTTGAGTAGGAAGATGTTGATGTTGAGGAGGAGGATGTTGAGGAGGAAGACCGATGAGGCCAGAACGCAGACATACACTTTGCGCGAGCCTGAGCAGTCGAAATGCATTTCAACATGTCATAAGAGCCGCACCATACGGAAATTTACAGGTAACACGCCGCAGACCAGAGTGAGGAGCACCCAGATCAGGCACCTGCCTTTACACCTACCGTAAGAACCCCTCAGTGTGGACAAAACTGTTTGGGGAATCAAAAGACAGACTGCAACTGCCTGCAAGCGTGTCACTTCTGGACTTCTGGACCTGTCGCTGGCCCGGGCACACAACGGGCACCCGGGCACAACCCGATCCACGGGCACACGGGCACACGGGCACACGGGCACACGGGCACAACCCCGATCCACGGGCACACGGGCACACGGGCACACGGGCACACGGGCAAAGCCCACCAGAGAACCAACCTCGTTTTTGGTGCGCAATCATTTCTAGTCCCCTTTCTCCTTGAAAGTGTTTATTTTCTAAAACTATTGAATTAGCGTATCTTCTAAATGCTGATTGAATATCTCTGACCCTAAATTTATTTCTGATTGCGTGTTTGGTTAGTATTTGTCTCACTCTTCCTTCACTGAACGCATCTCTTGCCTTGTTTAAAGCATAACTTCTGTATTCATTAGTTTTCTTGACCGTCAGTAGTTTCTTTGTTAAGACACTAGATATTGGTTTGTCTTTGTTGTATCTGCATTTCTTATCATCTATTCTTATTGACTTTAATTCTCTTCTTCCTCGTTTTGGTATTTCTGCTAAATCATTACTCAATAAATAGTTTATAACATTGTTCATCATATAATAGTATATATTTTATTTGGTTAATTTATCTTTAAGTAGTTTTTCAAAGAATTCTACATTTTAATCTTGGAATATATACTGAAAGACTAAATTATTTATATAAGTTTTTATAAGACAAATTGTATGAAGGGTTTGCCTGTTGATGCGTTGCGTAAGATCGTTCCTTATAAAATTGGAGACCCTAAATATTTGACAATAAAGCGTAGTGAAGCATTGAAGAGAATACGGAACAAACATAAAATATCAAGATTTGGTCCTAAAATAACAAGACATTTGAAACCAAGAAAAAAATATGTAATTGAATACTGTATTGTGAGAGAGGGAGTGCCATTTGGTTTAAAAAGTATAGGAAACATCATAACAGAAGAAAAAGAAAAATTACTATCTTTGATTTATGAAGAAGTAGAAGAAGATAATTTAAATT
This sequence comes from Cladocopium goreaui, assembly GCA_947184155.2. Taxonomy (NCBI): domain Eukaryota; class Dinophyceae; order Suessiales; family Symbiodiniaceae; genus Cladocopium; species Cladocopium goreaui. Next base: position 240,953 of record CAMXCT020006553.1, on the reverse strand, counting down.
TTAGAGTTAAACTTGATATTGAAGTCCAGATAGTAGCAAAACTCCCAGATAAACAATATGGAGACAATGAATTTAGTTATAGAGAAATTTACTTCATGCATGACTTTGATGAATATGTAGATGAAGATAATATAGAAGATGTATTGAATAAAGCAGATGAAGAAATAAATACCGACATAGAAGAAGACCAAGATAAAGATAGTATAATAGGAATACAAGCATTTCATTTTGAATTGATAATTATTGAAGATATTTACTACTAACATATTTCTACTAATATTTATTTATTAGAATTATGGATTTGTAAGATAGGGTTATTAAAGGGTAGGGAATAATGTTTATTGTTGTCTATTGTTTTGTTTTTTGTGTTGTTCTTCGCTTGGTTTGTTTTTGTTTTTTGGTTGTTATAGGAATTCTTGGAAAAGACATTTAAGAAGATAATCATATTTATATGTAATGGATAAATTTTGTAGATACTGCGTTAAAAGATTTACCAATTGATAATTTTGAAGATGGATTGAAGACTTGTAAGACATGCTTGGAATACAAGAGAAAGAACTATGACAAACATAAAGATAAAGTGAATGAAACACGAAGAACTAAATATAAAGAAGATGAAGAATATAGAAAAAAGAAACAGGAACAAATACAAAACTATCGTGATAAAGTTGCCTTTTGTAATGTATGTAATTCATCAATGAAGGCACAATGTTATTCAAGACATTTAAAAACAGAGAAGCGTAAAAGGAATTTAGGAACGGTTGATGGATAGGATTTTGTAAAATGAATAAGGTAATAATGCTTTTGACTGCTATGATTTTGAAAAAATGAATGAGGTAAGTATGCTTTGACTGCTATGATTTTGAAAAATTGACTGAGGTAAGTATGCTTTGACTGCTATGAGTTTGAAAAGTTGAATGAGGTAAGTATGCTTTGACTGCTATGATTTTGAAAAATTATGTTTTGATATTGTTGAGAAAATGAAGCAATTAACAATATATAAACTGACTTTTTGGACTATTATGTTTTTTTAATGAATAAATTTTGATTTGTTATACTGCTATGATATTAGTTTAGAAAACTTCGCTGAATCAACTTTTTTTACATTTTTTGGGGGAGCGTGTCAGAGAAGAGGGGCAAGCGAAGGAGCAAGAGGCTAGAAAGCAAGAGGCAAGATGACAAGAGATGGAGCAAGACACTAGAAAGCAGGAGAAGGAACAAGGAGCAGGAGGCAAGATGCAAGAGCAAGTGGGAAGCAAGAAGCGAAGCAGCAAGAAGCTAGAGAGCAAGAGGCAAGATGACACGAGATGGAGCAGCACCGAAGAAAGCAAGCGGAGGGCAAGATGTGGAAGAAGAAAAGCAGGGGCAAGAGGAAGAAGCTAGAAAGCAAGAGGCAGGAGGCAAGCTGCAAGAAGCAAGAGGCAAGAGCAAGACATGGAAGCAAGCAAGAGCAGAGCAAGATACAGTAGCAAGCAAGAGATGGAAGAAAAATGTTTTTTGCAAGAACAAGAAAGCAGCGAGGAAGAAGCTAGAAAGCACCACACACAGCAAGTTTCAAGAGGCATTTCGGTGTGATGAAGGGAACGTTTTGGAAAGCCAAAGGCCATTCCCGGCCTTCAATGGCGTGCTGTTTTGGTGTTGCGACACCAGCCTTTTTTGGGGTCAGACGGCTACAATTTGGAGCTAGTTTCTTGTCGGTTCAGAAAGCAACCTTGGCAGGAGCCGCCGCAAGCCAAAGGCACCCTCCGGCCTTCACTGGCATGCTGTTTCGGTGTGGCGACACCAGCCTTTTTTGGAGGTCGGACGGCTACAATTTGGAGCTAGCTTCTTTTCGGTTCAGAAAGCAACGTTAGGCAGGAGCCGCCACAGGCCGAAGGCACCCTCCGGCCTCCACTCGCATGCTGTTTTAGTGTGGCGACATCAGCCTTTTTTGGCGGTCGGACGGCTACAATTTGGAGCTAGCTTCTTTTCGGTTCAGAAAGCAACGTTAGGCAGGAGCCGCCACAGGCCGAAGGCACCCTCCGGCCTCCACTGGCATGCTGTTTTAGTGTGACGACATCAGCCTTTTTTGGCGGTCGGACGGCTACAATTTGGAGCTTGTTTTTTTTGTCGGTTCAGGCAGCAACATTATAGGCAGGAGCCGCCGCAAGCCAAAGGCACCCTCCGGCCGGACGGCTACAATTTGGAGCTAGAATTTCAGAAAGCGACGTTAGGCAGGAGCCCGCCGCACGAGAGTACGTCTTAACCGCGACAAAACCAAGATCCCAAACCACGACAAAGCAGATATTCAAGTTTACCACGATTAAACAAGACAATCTTAACCACGACTAAATAACACTGTCTAAACCACGACAAAAAACAGCAAATGCTGCGACTGCAAATGGATAGTCTTATAAAAGGTGTGCAAGCTTTGGCGGCTTCAGTCTATCTTCCAAGGACTTCCGGTATCAATCCTATTTATTTATATAGTTCCTTTTCCTCCGGTGTTCGTCATCTATGGCGTTTTGCCCCAGATGCTTTTTGGCCTAGCAAAGCCGTGGTGAACAAAACTCAGAGTTTTACAGGAGGTGCTACGGAAGTGGTACGGGAGGGGTACGGGAGTGCTACCGGACTGGCACGTGGAGCGGTACGGGGGTGGTAGTGGTACGGGAATGGTACGGGATTGGTACAGCAGTGGTACGTAAGTAACCATTTCCGTGCCTCTCCCGTACGGGCGTGGTACTGGAGTGCTAGTACGGGAGTGCTGCGGGAATGGTACGGGAGTGGTACGGGAGTGGTATGGGACAGGTACGGCAGTGGTACGGAAGTGGTACGGAAGTGGTACGGAAGTGGTACGGAAGTGGTACGGACAGGTTACGGGTGTGGTACGGGAGTGCTAGGGCTGCTAGGGGAATGCTATGGGAGTGTTACGGGAGTGGTACGGGCGCGGTACTGGAGTGGCAGTATGGGTGGGAATGCTATGGGAGTGGTATGAGACTGGTACGGGAATGGTATGGGAAAGGTACGGCAATGCTACGAGAGTGGTACAGGAGTGCTATGGGAATGTAACGGCACTGGTACGGCGCGCCGATGCCGCCGATCCCCAAAATCCTTCACTCTGCTGGGGTCCGGGACCGGGAAGAAAGAGGCTAAAATTATAAGATGCTCTTGGAAGTCGATTTTGGGCCGTTTTTGAGCCATGTTTTGACGATTTCTTGCTGCGCTCGGGAAACAAAA